>PVIC010005512.1:0-12578 GCA_004025085.1 Thryonomys swinderianus
ATACGTCATTACGTCACGGACGCAAGGCAAAATTTGGCGCGAACTTCTTAAATGAAGCGGCGGTCCCACTGGGTTGCGCACTGTGAGTGTTGTTTGTGGCTGTTGTTTGCCCCCGGAAGTAGCCTGAAGGCGCTAACCTTGTGACCAACGTGTCTGCTGACGCAGTGTTTGTCAGTCTACTCCGCATCTCTGGAGCGGGTTAGTGGTTTTGGGGCGCAGGGGAGTGCTTTCGGTGGTCCGAGTTGTCTGGGGCGGGCGGAATGCACCTCTGTCGACCCAGGTGGGACTTCTGTACTCACTGTTTGCAGACTTTCACTTCTGTCCGAGAGAAGGGATTGCGTCCCATTTCCGCAGAGGACGTTCCCTTCCCTGGAAATTCATTTCCTGACTGGTCCACACCTTTGGGCCCCTCGAGTCACTGGAATTTGCCAGACCTGTAGCTGCCCTAACCTTAAATTTCTGCGGGGCACTTACATAACTCCCATTAATTGCTACATACTGAAGATTCACGGATCGGGAATTGTAAAATGTGCTTTTGTCTATAACAGGAGCACTTAACTGAGCAATCTCTAGCAACGCGTGCAGAATTAACGTAGTTAAAATCAATGTTAAAAACTTCGTGAGTCTTTAATTGCTTTTCAAGTGCCCAGTATGGCTACTGGCTACAAGATGGACAGCACGATTCTAGAATTTTATCATCATCACAGTAAGTTATGTTATTGCCCAAAAGGTGGACCTAAGGTAAAAAATTTTAACTGTAGACAAGCTTACCAGCGATTCTGTTTTACCTCACTTAACAAGGAATGCATCCCTGTGAAGTTTATTTTGGTCTTCTCTTTTGCAGAAATACAATAAAACAAGCCGTGGAAGAGTATTGTAGAGAAAGATGCCTATTGGATCCAAAAGGAGGCCAACTTTTCTTGAAATTTTTAAGACACAATGCAGCAAAGCAGGTATTGTCAGGTTTTATAAAAATTGATAAATTACAGAGAAAATATTTTCAGAAAAATGAGAATCTAAAAAAACTTGTACTTTCTTTACACTGTAAACTGTTTTGTAGAGTCATGTGTCTGGTTAACAACACAATTGTTCCAAGTGAACCAGAAGAATATATAGTGGATAATGAGACTGGCCCCTAGAAAGAATTGTTTTTAAAGTACTGCCAACAGTACTTATAATGCCATTTTATGCAGGGATTGTCATACATTTTGGTTCGTAAAACCAAATTTTCAGTATTTGTTATGTACTTGAAAATAATTAATAGAGCTTATTATGTTAGAAATTACAACTAACAGCTTGAGAAAGTTTCATTTCACTTAACAACCCATTGCATATTACCATAAATAATATTTTTTTACAAAAAATAACCACATTTTCCAAAACAAAATAGAATTGTTTTATAATTTTTCAGTTCAATTTGGTGTGGGCTTAATAGAAGATAGTTGGATTATTGAACATCTGTGTTCATTGATTTTTTTTTTTTTTTTTTTTTTTTTAGACAGGGTCTCGCATTGTAGTTCAGGCTGGCCCTGAGCTCACTTTGTAGCCCAGGCAAGCCTCGAACTCAGCAATCCTCCTGTCTCTGCCTCCCGAGTGCTGGGATTACAGGCATGAGCCACCACGCCTGGCTCATTGATATTTTTTTTAATACGTTTGTAGTACATGATGACTAAATTCATCATGGAAAATTGGTACATGTTTATAACAATTTAATTCTTTTTGCTATTTCCAAAAGATCTCTCTGTTTCCTATTATCTTTTATTTTCTCTTTTATTTATACTTTAGGTTTCTCATATAAGGGAAACTATGATACTTAAGCTTCTGTGTCTGGTTCATTTCCTATAAATCATTCAAATTTATCCTTTATGGCAGAGTAGTACTACCTTGTGAGTAAATGGCACTTTTAAAAATCCCTTTTCCATTCCTTTTTTTTTTTTTTTTTTGCAGTACCAAGGATCAAACTCGGGCCCTTGTGTGTCCAAGGTTGATGCAGTACCACTTGAGCTAAATCCCCAGTCCTCCATTCCTTTTTCTCCCCTTTCCTTTTTGTTCCCCTTCCTTCCCATTTGAACATGTTCTTCCTATTTCCTATTAGCTAGCCTTTATTTTGCTACTTATTAACGCTTTGGGTTTCTCACACAAAGGAAACAATGTGATATTTAGACTTATGTGTCTGCTTTATTTCATTTAAAGTGGTTTCCCAATGCATTCATTGACCTGAAACTGTCTCAGTTCTCTCCTTTATGACAGAGTAATACTGTACACCGTTGTATATAAAAACCACATTTTCTTGGTTCATTTGTTTGTTGATAGAAATACGGGTTATTTCCAAGATTTAGTTATTACATTGGTACCTTGGTTCATAAACTCATTTTTTTCCACAATTTTGGTTGCAAACCAAATTGGTCACAGACCAAATAAAATTTCCCCCTAAGGGCCCAGAGGGGTTAGCTCAGTGGTTCCGGCGCCTGCCTCGCAAGCGCAAGGTCCTGAGTTGGATCCCCGGTGACCACATATAATGCTGGGCGTGGAGACACGCCCACCAACAATCAACACCGTGTACCACAATGCCGGACGTGGTGACTCACGCCTGTCATCCCAGCATGCGGGAGGCAGAGACAGGCGGATTGCTGAGTTAGGGGCAGCTTGCCTAGGCACCATAGTGAGCTCAGGGCCAGCCTGAACTACAAATTGAGACCCTGTCTCAAAAAAAAAAAAAAAAATTTCCCTCTTAAGGTTGACACAACACTGAACCTAACCGTTGAATTTGATTAGAATTGCAACCCAGGGCCGGAGGGTTAGCTCAGTGGTTCCGGCGCCTGCCTAGCAAGCGCAAGGTCCTGAGTTCGATCCCCGGTGACCACATATAATGCTGGGCGTGGAGACACGCCCACCAACAATCAACGCCGCATACCACAATGCCGGACGTGGTGGCTCACGCCTGTCATCCCAGCACTCGGGAGGCAGGGACAGGAGGATTGCTGAGTTCGCGGCGGCTTGCCTGGGCACCATAGTGAGCTCAGGGCCAGCCTGAACTACAAAGCAAGACCCTGTCTCAAAAAGCAAAAAAAAAAGAATTGCAACCCAAATCTTGGAATTAAGTTCATGAACTGAGATATCATTGTATAAATGTGATCTATAAACATGGGTATTCTTATATCAGTGTGGTATTATACTTTTAACTCTTTTTTTTGGGAAGATACGTAGACAAGGAAAAAAGGTCAAACAGAACCTCTAGTTTTAATTTTTTGAGAAATCTTCACACTGATTTCCACAGTGATTGTACCAACTTACTCTCTCACCAGTAATATAGAAGAATTCCTTTTTCCCCCACAGCCTTGCCGGTATTTGTTGTTGATTTCTTTTTCTAAGACTGGGAAGAATTTATTGAGAGAAAGATAATTTCTGCCTAAAAGAGAAAGAAAAGGAGCTCTGAAAGTGGGTTGCCTGCCCACATCACTTCTCAAGGGTATTTTATTGAGCAAAAACACAAGGTGAAGCAGGTTCAAGATGGGACAAAACTATAGTCAACCAATAAGATTACAAGTGTAAGCACTTGGATAATAGCAATCCAATGGGAAATCATGAGGTAGGACAAAACTATGCTCAACCAATAAGATTACAAATATAGTTAATTGGGTAATATTAAATGGAGAAGTAAGGTATGTAGCAAGCATACATGTAACGAATAAGAATTTTCTAGCTAGGGGAATGAGCTAGGGAGGTTTTGGTTCCCTCCTCAAGGTGATTGATGCCAATTTAGAATATCAGTCACTGCTATTTATTCCTAAATTATGAAAATGTGCTCTTTCCAGTCCTCTTTTTCTTGAACCCTGACCTTCATTGAACATACTTCTAAACACAGTTGTCCTCTGTATGAATGACTTCGAGTGACCATCCCTGCCTGATTGTCTGTTATATTTCTAATTAACTTAGTTGTCTACAGTATTACCCCCTCTGAAGAAGTAACTGCAGTTAGGGAGGAAGGGATATAGTTTCCCTCTAACTGCTTCAAGCCAAAGAGAGTCAATGTAAGGCAGATTGTAGTGAGTGGTCCTCTCTGGAGAGCTAATCTAATGGCTCTCAGATAGAAATCATGTTGTAGTTTAGTTAGGAACTGTCTTTGCAGGGTTGATCTGGTGGATCCAGTAAAGAGTCTAGCACATTTGTTCCTAGGCTCCGTCTGCGTGATCATTGGGAGTTTGGCATTCTCTAGACAGCAATAAGCAAGATATTACAGCATGTGTAATGAAAGTATGAACAATAAAATGGAAAGACAGGTTGGAGAAAGAGCCATATGTAGAACTAGAATAGTGATTGCAGGTTGAGGAAAGAGCCATATGTAGAACTAGAATAGTGATTGTAACCTGCTGACTCTTAGACCCCTCTACTGATGGCCTAAGAGACAAGGCAATTGACAAAGATAAAGCAGTTGACAAAGTAAAAAGATTTAAAGCATTTGCTATTGACAGATGAGAAGGACAGTTTTCAATTACCTAAGCACAATCCAGAATTTATGAAACACAGCAAACTCTTACTTTTGATATAGAAGGTATGATTTATGGACCTAAGAAATATAACTCCTAATCTGCCAGATATCTGAAATATCAAGTTCATGGTCTTTGACATTGAAGAACGACTTCTAGGAACAGTGGCAGTTAAGAGCAGGAAGAATTTATTGAAAGATAGCTTCTGTCGAAGACAGAAGAGGAGCTTGGAAAGTGAGTTTCTCTGGTTGATTTCTTGATGATGGTCATTCTAGAGTGAAATAGAATTTCAGTGTTTTAATTGGCATTTCTTAATTAACCAGTGATGTTGAATACTTTTTCTTTTTTTTTTTTTTTTGCTGTTTGTACTTCATCTGAGAAGTATCTATTCATCTAGGATGCCTGCTTTTGCATTATATCTTTAAATTTGAGGAGTCTGGTTTTTTTTTTAGTGTTTTATATATTCTAGATATTTGCCCTTTAAAAAGTAGCTAGTAAAATTTTACTCCATTGTGTGGGTTGTTTCTTCACTATCTTGATACTTTCTTTTGCCGTGCAAAAGTTTTACTTTGATGTGATCCCAGTTGTTGATTCTTTGTAATATTTTCTGTGCAGTTGGAGTTTTGTTCATAAAATCTATCTACACCTATATCTTAGAGTTTTTTACCTATTTTGTCATCCAGCAGATTAAGTATTTGTTTTAATATTTAGATCTTTTCTCTTCAGTGCCCCTTAGTTTGCCTTCAGGGAGTTGGGCAGTTATGGTTTGCATCTTGCTTCTGTGTTCTCTCATTTCTTCTTTTGTTGTTGGTTTTTGTGCTGAGGCTTGTAAATCGCTTATGGTAGGTAGCTTTATTACTACTATTGAGACTTCTTTATGAAATGGCTACTTTTCAGAGATATATTTTACACATAGCTGGCTTTTGGCTTTTAGTTGTCCCAAGATCTTCTCTCTTCAGTTTATTAAGGATGAAGGATTACTGCTTTTTTGACCTAGCACTTAAGTCTTTAGTGCTGTATTATTTATGACTGTCAGCCACTCTAGGTATTAGCACACAAGGAAGACCAACCAACCGTGTGACCTTGCCTAACAGTATAATTAATGGTAACATTAGCATCGTGCACTGACTAGACAAACTGTGATAACTATTGATTTGCCACCTTTAATCATAGGTATAAGATCTGTAGTTATATAGCATGATCTAAGATAAATCAGGAAGTTGTATATAGTAAATATCCATTCAGTAGGGTGATTTTACCCTAAGGGGTGGAAATTTAAAAGATGAGAGGAAAAAATAAAGAAAAGAAGAGAGAGAAGGAGCACAGCTAAAAAATAAAGGAAGATTAAGCCTCAGGAAACTGGTGAAGAAGACAGGAAAGAAAGCAAGAAGGAAAAATAAAAAAAAAAAACTAAAAGCAATGATTACATTCACCAAAAAAAAAAAAAAGAGAGAAATTTCTCTGTGATTTCAGGCCTGTTATCTTCTGGGTCTACAGTTTGTGGGGTCATGTCCAATTCAGATCATGATTCTGCTCTTGCTGGAGCCGGTCAGAGCCCAGATCTGTCCTGGGTAATCTCAGCAAGCTTTCAGTAGGATTGGGAGTGCTCTAGTTCTCGTGCTTTTAGATCCACAGAAGTTTAGGCTGATCCTGGCCTTGAATGTGGGATTAGGGCCTTAGTTGTCAGCCTACAATATTCTGGGTGTCTGTTGCTAGCCTGACTAGCACTCCATGACTGTAGATGTCTCCTACAGTTGTCCCTTACCCAGTCACTATTGGATTTCAACACTGAGAGCCCTGCTTTCACAGCTCCTCTGAGTCCTGGGTTCAGCTGGCCCTTCCTTCAAACAAGCAACCTCTCCAGGGGACATAGCAATTGGTTGGACTGGAGTCATTCATCAGCTATTATAGCAAAGAACATCTACTCTGTTCCACTGATTTTTCTCCCTGAAGGCCTCTCGAGTCATCCACCCTTACATGTCTCCATAGATTCTGTCCTCCTCTCTTAGATGAGCCAGGAGCCAGGAAAAAAATTCCTTTGCATTGAGGTCTTTCTCTTTCTCTTTGGGTTCCAGTTTTCCCATGGATCCTTCCTAGGTCCTGGGGACCTGCTGCCTTCTTTTTTTCTTTACCAACTTTCCAGTGTTTGGATCCCAAGTCTTAGATTGGTTTCTTGTTGCTTGCTTCTCTGCCATTTTCCTGCCCAGTCAGTACTTAGATTTTTGATCCATTTTGACTTTAGTATACATCATGAGAGATAGGGGTCTAGGTTTAATCTTTGCCATATAGCAAGCCAGTTTTCTCAGCAAAATTTATTAAAGAGATTGTCTTTCTTCCAGTGAAGATATTTGGCTTTGTCAAAGGTAGGGAAGATGGGGCCAGACATTTAGTTCAGTGACTCTAGCATCTGTCTCACAAGTACAAGGTCCTCAGTTCAATCCCTGGTAACCACATACCACAATGCCGGGGCATGAAGGCTCAGGCCCATAATCCCAGCAATCATTACCACATACCACAATGCTGGGTGTGGTGGCTCACCCCTGTAATTCCTGCATTCAGGAAGCAGAGGCAGAGGATTGCTGTGGGTTCAAGGGTAGCCTGAACTACATAGTGAGGTCAGTCCCAGCCTGAACTAAAAAAGTAAATCCCTGTCTCAAAAAAAATAAAAATGAAATAAGGTAGTTCACTATGATTGGAGTTGTTCTTCATCTTCCACTCTGTTCAACTGATCTTCGCCCGGGGTGGGGGGGGTATAGGACCATGATTGTTTTTATCCTTGTTGCTTTGTGATATAACTTCAAGTCAGTGATGCTCCCTACCTTGCCCTTGTTGCCCAGAATTATCTTTACTATTCTAGGTCTCTTCTGGTTCTATATGAATTTCAGAATTATATTCTCTAGTTGTGTGAAGTAGCATGGCATTTTGATTGGGATTGCATTAAATCTTTAACTGTTTAGGACATGCTATGGTATATATCTAAATGTCCTCCTAAAGCCTCATGTGGCCAGAAGTGCAACTTTTTGGAGGAGGCTGGATGTAGAGACTATGTGAGACTAGGATTAAGGTGTAATGCTATGTGCACAGCAAAGGAGACCACCAGCAGAGTGAAAAAACAACCAACAAATTGGGAAAGACTCTTTACCAGCTATCTCTCAGACAAAGACTTACTATCTAGAATATATAAAGAGCTTAAAAAATCAGTCTTCCCAAATTTAAAGACCCAATTCAAAAATGGGCAGCTGAAATGAACAGATACTTTTCATAGGAAGAAGTAAAAGCTGCCAAGAAGCATATGAAGGGATGCTCAACATTGCTGGTCATTTGAGAGATGCAGATGAAAACACAGATTTCATCTCACCCTACAAAGGATTGCTGCTATCTCAAAATTAGCTAGCAACAAATGCTGGTGAGGCTATGGAGAAAAAGGAACCCTTCTCCACTGTTGGTGGGAATGTAGACTGATACAACCTCAATGGAGGTCAGTGTAGAGATTCCTAAAACAAACTAGGATTAGCGGTTCCATTTGACCCTGCTATTGCCCTGCTAGGAATATACACAAAAGAATCATATCACAGTGACATATGTGCGCCCATTGTCATCTCAGTTTGTGAAAGCTCAATCTTGGAAACAACCCAAATGCCCGTCAACTGGAGACTGGATAAAGAAGATGTGGTTTCTCTATAAAATGGAGTATTACTCTGCCTTAAAGAATGATAAGTTTGAGTCATTTATACTGAAATGGATGTACCTTCAGGACATACTCATAAGTGAAATAAATAGGTCACAGATCTGTAAATAACATCTGTTCTCTGATATGAGAAATTGATGTTAGTAAGTTCTAGAATGTATGATAGATATTGTGAAATAGGAAATATGCAAAGGGAGGGGCTGGAGATTTAGCTCAGTGGTTCCAGTGCCTGCCTGGCAAGTGCAAGGTCCCTGGTTCAATCCCTGGTAAGCAACCACATACAACAATACTGGGCTTGGTGGCTCATGCCCACCGGCAGTCAGTACCACATACCACAAAGGCTGTGTTTGGTGGTTCTGTCCTGTAAACCCAGCACTCTGGAGGCAGAGGCTGGAGGATTGCTAAGTTCGAGATTTGCCTGAGCTACATAGTGAGCTCAGGGCCAGTCTGAACTACAAAGCGAGACCATGTCTCAAAAAAAAAAAAAGAACAAGAAAAAGAAAATATGCAAAGAGAAATATGGTGGTGGAGTGAGTAATGAATAAAGAAAAAATGTGATGGTGATTAAAAAAAGGGAAACAAAACTTATGTATTTAGAGGGTGGTGGAGTGGGTAGAGAAACAGGAAAAAATGAGAATTAAATTGTGTCATATACTGGTACAAATTCCCAATATTGAGTGTGATCATGATGTGTATGTGCAATGTACCAATAAAGATAAAAATTTTAGGGCGGGAGATTTAGCTCACTGGTTCCAGCGCCTGCCTCATAAGCGCAAGGTCCTGAGTTCGATCCCGTAACCACATACAATGCTGAGCGTGGTGACTCAAGCCCACCAGCAATCAATACCACATATCACAGTGCTGAGCGTGGTGGCTCATGCCTGAAATCCCAGCACTCAGGAGGCAGAGACAGGAGGATTGCTGAGTTCAAAGCTTGCCTGGGCTACATAGTGAGCTCAGGGCCAGCTTGAACTACAAAGGGAAACCCTGTCTCAAAAAAAAAAAAAAAAAAAGATGTAATGCTAGGGAGGATTGAGAGATGGTGGGAGAAAACAAAGATTTATTTTTTAAAAAGATGTGATTCTAACATTAATTCATGGTACAATGCTAGGATTAAGGGTGACCCAACCTGGATGTGAGGTCAAGTATCCTGGATAGACTATAAACCAGGCTTGGTGAGCACACCTGTAATCTCAATACTTGGGAGGCTAAGGCAAGATAATCACCTTTGAATTTGAGGCTAGCCTGGGGTGTGTTGTGAGTTCAAGGACAGCCTGAATTACATAGTAAGACCCTATCTCAAAAAGAATATAAAGGACAGAAAAGGGGCTATTATTGTCACTTGCCGTTGCTGCTTTGCTGTTTTACTGCCTTCTGCCTGCCATAAACTTTCTCTTCTACAGTGCCCCTCTGCCATCCCACCTTGCTTTAGAACTGCATTGTAGACTGAAACTTCAGTTTCTAAAAACCATGAGCCAAAATAAACCCATTTCTCCTTTAACTTTGGGTGTTTTGTCCCAGCAATGAGAAGAAATAATTAGGCAGGAAGTATGGCCATTTTCACTATATAAGTTTTGGCTACACAGTAACAAAGATAGCTGTTATACCTTCTATCTCCTTTTTCAGAATACTACTATAGTTTTCAATGTAAAGGTTTTTCACTTCCTTTATTAGTTTGATTCCTAAGTATTTCTTTTTTCTTGATGCTATTGTGAAAGGTATTGTTTCCCTGGTTTCTCAGTGAATTTGTTATTTATGTAAAGGAACACTACTGATTTTCATTGACTTTTTATCCAGCTACCCTACTGAATTTGGTTATCACATCTAGAAGTCTTGGTAGAATTTGGGGAGGTCTTCTATGGAGAGTATCATGTCATGAGCAAAAAATGATAATTAAACCTTTTCCTTTTCTACCTATATTGCTTTTATTTCTTTCTCTTGTCTAACTACTCTGGCTAATGTTCCCAGAAATATGCTGAACAGGAGTGGTAATAATGAGCATCCTTGTTCTGATTTTGGGGTTCAGTTTTTGTCCATTTAGCATGCTATTGGGTGTTACTTTCTCATTTGTGGGATCCAGGGGTAGGGAACGTAACTAAGACCTCTGGATTTAGGTTCTAGTCTCCTGTGAGTTGATGGCACACAGCGAAATAATATCTAGATAGAAGTGAGGCTTAGAGAAACTGAGCTTGGGCCCGATCCATGCTACTTTGGGTAGCAAAAGACTCCAGGCCCCAGCCTGCCACGCTTTTATTCAGCATCTCTTCAGGAACAAAAGTGTAACAAAGACTCAGAAGGCAGGGTGAACACCGATAATGGAGTGGTTCCACCTTGAAGCATCACAGCAGGTGGGATGACCAGAGTCCTTGTTGGTCTCCAAGGTAAAGGTGAGCTGAGTGCAAAGTCACAGGCAGCCAGGAAGGGTGTTCCAATTATCCGTCCCAAACAGGATTCTTTTGTAACATAGTTAAGTCCAAAGTCTGTCTGCAGGCAGGCCTGGTCAGTTTTGACCTTCCAGTTATTTCTTCCAAACAGGATTGTTCCCAACACTCATTGATGTCTGTTACCAGACTGAGAAAAGGACCTTCTGTTCCAATTTGCTTTATCATGTTTATCATGAGTGGATGTTGGACTTGGACGCTGTCAGATGCTTTTTCTACATCAGTTGAGAGGATCATGTGGCTTTGTCCTTGGTTCTGTTACTGGGGTGCATTTTTTCACTTGAGTATGTTGAATCATCCCGGTATCCCTGGGATGAGGTTTACTTGGTCATGCTGTATAATCTTTTTGATGATTTGCTTTATTCTGCTTGCCATTATCTTACTGAGGCTTTTTGTGTCTATGTACATTAGAGGGATCGGGTTATCATTCTCCTTTTTGGTTGGATCCTTCCCTGGTTGGTATCAGAGTAATGCTTGCCTTCAGGAATGAGTTTTGGTGTACTGCTTCCCTTTCAATTTCATTAAAGAGTTTAAGGAATAGTGGCATTATGTTTTCTATAATTTTATTGTACATTTCAGTAGTTACTCCTTTGTTGGTAGTTTTTTTAATGTTTTCAATTTCATTGACATACTAGGTTATTCAGAATTTTTATATCTTCTTGATTCAGCTTTTGGTAATTCATTTGTATCTAGGAACCTATCCATTTCTTCTGAATTTTCCATCTTATTAAAAATACAAGTTGTCAAAGTAGTTAGCAGTGATCTTTTGGATATCTGCAGAATCCGTTGTGGTTTTGCCCTTTTCTTTCTTAATTGCATGGATTTTCTGTCTTTTCTTTCCCTGCTGTGATAAGGTTGGCTACAGGTTTGTCTATTTTATTTAATGTTTCAAAGAACTATTTTCAATTCATTGATTTGTATTTGTGTGTGTGTGAATTGCATTAATTTTTACTGTGATCTTTATAATGTTTCCTCATGAGCTTTGGGTTTAACTTGCTCTTTTTCTAGAACCTTGAAGTTTAACATTATGTTATTTACTTTTGCTTGCTCTGTTTTTCTAACATGGGAATTCACTGCTATAAACTTCTATCATAGGCCTGCTTTCATAGTGTCATATAAGTTCAAGTATGTCATATTGGTATTATTCAATTGTAGAAGCTGTTTAATGTTTTAATTTCCTCTGTGACCCACTGGTTTTTCAAGAGAGCTTTTAATATTCATGTGTTCATGTAGTTTCTGTAGTTTCTTTGGCCATTGATTTTCAATGTCCTTGGACTATGATCTGTTAATATGTATGGGATAATTTCAGTCCTTTGTATTTACAATGGTACTCAGTTCACAAACTTAGTTCTCACCACAGTTCTGATCAAAACAACTGAAAAAGAACAAAATCAAATTTCTTTATAAGATCAACGTTAAACCTAGACAATGAATTTGATTTCATTCTCATTCAACTCAGTTTATAACCAGAATCATGGAAAGTTCATGAACTGAGGTACCAATATACTTAAGCATGGTCTATGAGCTAGTATGTATTCTATTTTGGAGAAAGTCTCATTTGCTGCTGAAAAGAATGTGTGTTCTGTAATTGTTGGGTGGAACGCTGTAGATATCTACGAATTCCTTTTGTTCAAAGGTTTGGTTCAGCTCTTTTAGTTTCTTTTTTTCTTGTTGATTTTTTTGTCTAGTTGACCTGTTTCTGACAGTGGAGTGTTGTTGTCACCCATTACAATTGTATTAATGCTTATCTGGTTTTTCATATCCATTTTTTTCCAAATTTATTTGGGTGTGTTGGTATTTGGCACATATATATTTATGATTGTTATCTCTTCTTAGATTGCTCCTTACAAGTGTCCAGTAGTCTTATTTGTCTTTTGTCTTGAAATCCATTTTGTCTGCAGACAGAATCACTATCTCTGTTTTTTCTGGGTTGTTGTTGCTTAAAGTACTGTTTTCCATTGT
>PVIC010005512.1:12678-57644 GCA_004025085.1 Thryonomys swinderianus
TTTTTTTTTTTTTTTTTTTTTTTTGTTTTTTTTTTTTTTTTTTTTTTTTTTTTTTTTGTTTTTTTTTTTTTTTTTTTTTTTTTTTTTTTTTTTTTTTTTTTTTTTTTTTTTTTTTTTTGAGACAGAATCTCACTTTGCAGTTCAGGCTGGCCCTCAGCTCACTATGTAGCCCAGGCAAGCCTCGAACTCTGCAATCCTCCTGTGTCTGCCTCCTGAGTGCTGGGATTACAGGCGTGGTATTGATTGCTGGTGAGCGTGAGTCACCATGCCCAGTATTGTATGTGATTACTGGGGATCGAACTCAGGACCTTGCGCTTGTGAGGCAGGCACCAGAACCACTGAGCTAAATCTCCGGCCCAATCTGTTTCTTTTGATTCAAGAATTGAGACCATTCACATTGATGATTATAACTGATACGTATTGACTTATCCTTGTTGTTATATTTTTTCCTAATGTTGATTCCCTTTCTTCTATTCATTGCTTTCTTTGCCTGCAGAATTCATATTTTGGTAATCTTTGGGTTGTTATCTCATTTTCTTTTTCTAGAACATCCTTGAGAACTTTTTAGAGTGCTGGTTTGGTAATCATGAATTTATTCAGCTGTTCTTTATCATGGAAGTAAATCAATCTGGGTTGGAGGTTGTTTTCTTTTAGGGCTTGAAATATTTCATTCCAATCTCTCTTTGACTTAAAGCGTTTGTGTTAAGAAATCTGCTATGATTCTGGTGGGTTTTCCTTTATAGATTGTTTCTTTTCTCTCTAACAGCTTAAAAATTTTGTGTTGACTTCTGGAATCTTGACTACCATATACCTTGCTATAGTTTTTGCTTTTTTAGTTCTTTGGGTTTTTTTTTGAGACAGTGTCTCACTTTGTACTTCGGGCTGGCCCGGAACTTACTATGTAGGCCAGGCAAGCCTTGAAGTCAGCAATCCTCCTGCCTCTGCCTCCTGAGTGCTGGGATTACAGACTTGAGCCACCAAGCCTGGCATTTGTGTTATGTCGTATTGATTGCTGGTGGGCATGAGCCACCACGCCCAGTACTGCTATATGTGGTTACCAGAGATGGAACCAGGGACCTTGTATCAGAACCACTGAGCTAAATCTCCAGCCCTAATCCTTTGCTATTTTTAAAAAGTCTTTGATTTGATGATTGGCAACCACAACCCTGTCTTCTAGATCTGCTATTCTGTTTTCACATTGCTTGATTTTGCTTAGTCTACTTTCAGTAAAATTTTTATTGGGTTTCTGTTTGATACTGCTTTATGGTATCATTTCTTTCCTATGTTGGGCATTTATTAAAGATATGTTTCCATATCTTTCCTAAACTCAAATTTATTTAATCATTACCTACTGTATATTCAGTAATCATTTCCTTCATTATGGTCATCATCTTTTTAATATTTTGCTTTGGTTTTGTGTAGAGACTTACTCATCTGCTTTGTTACTTTCAGTACTATAATTTCAGAAAATTCAGATGGGTAGCTCAGTTCAGTTTTTTATTTCTTCCATGTCAATGCCCTATAGACTTCCTTTGAGTGAGTTGGATATTTTGGATTGTACCTTGCTTCTACATTTTCTCATTTTCTGTTATTTTTTAATAGTCTTGTTATTTATAAACTTTGAGACTTACAGATTGCTTATGGTAGGTAGTTTTATGCAGACTTCTTTAGATAATGACTACCTGTCAGAGATACCATCTAGGTATAGCTAGCTCTTGACCTTTGACTCTATACCAGGGTCTTACCTCTTCTGTTTATCAGGATAAGAGGCTGGACCATAGTGTTTAATGGCTCAAGTAATCTAGCTATTGGCATCTAAAGAAGACCAATTGATCACATCTGTGTCACCTTTGCTAAAGTAGTACAGTCAGTGATAACAATAGCATCAAGCCAGGCTTGGTAGCTCAAGCCTGTAATCCCAGCACTCAGCAAGCAGATCCAGGAGGATTGCTGAGTTAGAAGCTTACCTGGGCTACATAGCGAGCTCAGGGCAGCCTGAAATACAAAGCGAGACCCTGTCTCAAAAAAAAAAAAAAATACCATCAAGCACAAACTGAAAAGTGGCAAACTATAATTCTTTGTCACCTGTAACCATAGGAACAAGATTTATAGTTATATAAAAAAACTAAGATAAATCAAAAAATTACATACAGTAAATATCCCCTCAATTGAGCTATTTTACCCCTTTTCATCATGAAAGCATATTCACCCAGAGTAAGATACAGTTAACTACCTATAGATTCATAAGGCTAAATGGTATGGTTGTTGTAACAAGAAGAGAAAAAAAATAGATTATGAAAAGGTAAAATAATGAAAAATGTGACGAATGTGGTAAGATTGATGTAGGTCTTATGAAGTGGTAAAGAGCAATCAGCAGTATTGGATAATAATAAGAGATGTCCCACTAGGAAAAGGATAAATAATAGGGAGTGGAAATTAAACTAGAGGAAAAGAAACTAAGGAAAAGTACTAGTGGAATAAGATGAAAGAAAGTAAGGAGAGAAGAGAGGAAAAATAAAAAAGGTGGTCCTACTCAAACAAGTACAACAGTGCAATGCAGTGGACTCTTGATTTACAAACTCAATTCATTTGATAGGGCTAGTTGTAACTCAAGTTGGTTCCCATAAGAATGTAAATAACAGGTGGGAGATTTAGCTCAATGGTTCCAGCACCTGCCTGGCAAACATGAGGTACCTAGTTCAATCCCTGGTAACCACATACAACAATACCAGGAGTGGTGGTGACTCACACCCACCAGCAATCAGTATCACATACCACCATGCAGGGCATGGTGGCTCATGCCTATAATCCCAGCACTCAGGAGGCAGAGGCAGGAGGATTGCTGAGTTCCAGGCTTGCCTGGGCTACATAGTGAACTCAGGGCCAGCCTGAACTACAAAGTGAGACCCCATCTCAAGAAAAAAAAAAAAGAATGGAACTACCCATAATACGTTCCAAATCTCCCAAAGAATCCCTAACTAACCATTTCATAGTTAAAAAAAAAATTTATAGGGCCGGATATTTAGCTCAGTGGTTCCGGCGCCTGCCTCACAAGCGCAAGGTCCTGAGTTCGATCTCAATTACCACATATAATGCTGGGTGTGGTGACTCATGCCCACCAGCCATCAATACCACATACCACAGTGCCAGGCGTGGTGGATCACGCCTGTAATCTCAGCACTTGGGAGACAGAGGCAGGAGGATTGCTGAGTTCGAGGCTTGCCTGGGCTACATAGTGAGCTGAGGGTCAGCCTGAGCTACAAAAAACGAGATCCTGTCTCAAAAAAAAAAATTTATAATGTGTGTAATTGACCAGGAACATCAATAATTTTGCTACTGTGTTGACTAAAGAGTCATAAAATATGCTTAGTTTACCAGAAACAGCAATTTCATACCATACTCACCATTCAAGTTGACCTGTTTGGCTTGCAGGAAGGAAGGAAGAAATAAAAGATGGTTATTATGTGGAAGGAGAATTCCTTTCCATAAGATCAAGATTCTTGCTCTCTAGTATCCTTTCTCTCCTAGGAGAGTCTGTAGCACAGTAGGAACTGCTTCTGGCTCATTAGATCTCCAAAAACTGGTCCAAGGTTGTCTATTTTTGTTCTTTCTTGAACCCTGTTGTGTAGTATGACATGACACTGTCATTAAGCAAGTGAATGCAATGATTGTCTTTCTATCTGGATCTGTCATCTCTACAAATATAGCTCCGTCCATTTTTTCAGGATTTCCTTTATTTCAGAAGAAGGACTTTGCTGCATTGATTGTTGATTTTCCCTGTCCTCTTCAGGCTTCCCAGCTGCCATTCTCTATTGCTCAGCCAGAAGTTGCTAAAGTTCCTCTGTAGACAGTTCCTCTGAGTGTTTCTCCACAGTTCCCCACATCAACAGTGTCTACCTGCAAACCAGTGAACTCTGCGGTAGTGACAGTGTCGTCAACCACAGGGTCAGTTGAAGGTTCAGGCTGCTCTACACAGCCTTCAGTTTCTCTCTTGTATAATTTTAGGCAGATCTTCCAGGCATGTCTCAGTATCCTTAGAGAGACATTGGCCCAAGATTTCTCAGTCCCTCACAGGAAAGACTGGCATTTGGGTCATAACTCAAGACATTGATCATAAGTTAAAACTAAAATTGCAGTTTTAATGCAGGTTGTTCCTACACAAAGCCACTCATAACTCGAGGCTCCACTGTCTTTAAAAGGGAGGGAGACAAGAAAATGGATGGTAAAATTCCAGCATCAGCAAAAGAAAAACAATAATGAAAAGTCACCAACAGGAATAAGAGAATGAAAGAAAACACTTCCTGTGTATTTCGGGAAGAGTGTTTTCTTCACAGGGTAGTAATCTTTAATGTTACCAGTTACATTCTTCTTTGCCCCTCTTTATAGTCTGTGAATTTGTATAAGGTTTTTCAGTTCAAGGGAATCTCTCTGTAGTCCTCCATTTGTGGCAGCTGTTCAAGCTGGAGAATTAGACCAGAAAAGATACAATGTCTTGATTCTGAGGCTCCTGTCTGGGTGTCCTGCTTGTTGGAGATTGATGCTGACTATCCAATATATATCTCGTCTGTGAGACTGGCTCCCAATACCATGTGATGACACTTAATGATTTGGTATTCTCCAAGGAGAAGCACATCTGCCTGAGACTGATGTGGGGAGATTTCTGTGGGCCCAGTGAGGCACTGGGTGCTGGGAAGTTTCTCACAGATATCTGGAGTATTAAGCAGAACAGGTGGGCACTTAACTGTTGCTACTTAACCAGGCAGAGGACTGGCCTATGTGTTAGGCGGGGACTGTGCCTTACACTGGCTGACTACAGAGGCTGCTGGGCCCAGAGTGAACATGGTGTCTGGTGCTGAATGGGTGCTGCCACAGTCCAGATGTCCTGCCCTCCCTGATCACTTTTCCACGGTGTGTGCTGGTGAAAATGCTGTCAGACTACAGCCTCCCTGAGTTTGGAGAGGGGACAATGAAGTGAAGGGCTTATACACCCCAAGTCTTTCTTGTGTGGCTAGACTTCACCACAGTGCTTGGATCCCACCAGCTACTTGGGGACCTCTCAAAATGGCTGTTCTGTAATGAGCACAGGCTGAGGCCCCATGGGCTAGTCTGGCCAACTGCTTCCCCTCTTTGAACTCCTAGGCATGTGTTCTGTTTGATCTGTAACTCTTCTTTCAAATTGGTTATTTTTGCATCAGGGTATATGTCCCTCCTCTTCTTCAGATTACCTGTGTTTTAGTTGATTTTCTCTGAATCTCTTAGATGTGATGCTTCTTCTGTCCAGCCATGTTGGTTCTCTCCACATTTTCTTTGTCCATTCATTTGTTGATGCGTGTGTGGACTACTTGATGATTTAGTTATAATGCATTTGCTCCTATCAACATGGGTATGCACATATCACTGTAATATTTTTCACTCTTTCAGGAAGATTCCTAGAAGGGGAATAGCTGGATCAAATAGAATTTCTAATACTAGTTTTTTTGGTTTTGTTTTGTTTTTTGAGACAGGGTCTCCCTTTGTAGTTCAGGCTGGCCCTGAGCTCACTATGGAGCCCAGGCAAGCGGCTGCGAACTCAGCAATCCTCCTGTCTCTACCTCCCAAGTGCTGGGATTACAGGCGTGAGCCACCACGTCCGGCACTGTTGTATGTGGTATTGATTGCTGGTGGGCATGAGTCACCACGCCCAGCGTTCTATGTGGTTACCGGGATGAAACTCAGGACCTTGTGCTTGCGAGGCAGGCACCGGAACCACTGAGCTAAATCTCCGGCCTAAGTTTACATTATTTTGCAAGATGTCCACCAAACTATTTAATTTGGAATAATTTAGTTTGTCCATCATTCTTTTGAGTAAAAAAAGCCTTTTTAGAAAAACAAAACTTCAGTTTATAATTCATTCTGAGTGCTTTTCTAAATAATTTTACTTAAGTATTCAAAAATTCTTCATTCTTGTACCCCCTTGGCTCAAAAAATATTAAAAAGATAGGTCAAAGTGTTACTTTTTTTTTTTTAGACAGGGTCTCACTTTGTAGTTCAGGCTGGCCCTGAGCTCACTATTTAGCCCAGGCAAGCCTCAAACTCAGCAATCCTCCTGCCTCTGCCTCCCGAGTGCTGGGATTACAGGCATGAGCCACCATGCCCAGCATTGTGTTGTGTGGTGTTGATTGCTGGTGGGCGTGAGTCACCACACCCAACATTGTATGTGGTTACCGGGGATCAAACTCAGGATCTTGCGCTTGCAAGGCAGAAGCCAGAACCACTGAGCTAAATCTCCGGCCCCCTACTTTTTTTTTTTAAGTTTTTTGTGGGTTGTTTTTGAGACAGGGTCTTGCTTTGTAGTTCAGGCTGGCCCTGAGCTCACTGTGTAGCCTAGGCAAGCCTGGAACTCACAGCAATCCTCCTGCCTCTGCCTCCTGAGTGCTGGGATTACAGGCGTGAGCCACCATGCTCAGCATTGTGTTGTGTGGTACAGTACTGAACTCGGTACCTTCCGTTTACAAGGCAGACACCAGAACCACTGAGCTAAATCCCTGGCCCAAGTGTTACATTTTGATAAGAGTCAGTTGTACTCCTTCATTAGGACATTCCTAAGTTAGGACAGCATTTTTAAAATATTTTCTTCACAATAGTAAGGGATAGTGATTTCAAATGCAGTTTTGTGCAACTGGCCTTATGTCATGCAAATGCACTGTTTTACAGTTATCTTTGTACAGATGTGAACAGCCTGAAAAAGCAAGTGATGCCTTAGTAGTATTATGTAGGTAGTTTTGATCTGTGGCACCTCCTGAGTCATGAGAACCACTGTCTTAAGATGACTAAATCATAATAGAAATATTTCCCTTTAAGAATCTTTTTTCAATTTTACTTAAGAGTGAACATGTTTTTCTTGTACTGTAGATTTGCCTTATACCTCACTCATATAGTAGAATCCATTCTTAATTGTGAATGACTTTTGAATGTTAGAGTAAGAGAATAAGTATTAAATAGATAAAAAGCTAATATAGCTAAGTGTTATCTCTTTATAAGAGAATAGATTATCATGTTTATTTAATATGCCTTAACAAATATAATCAATAGACAAAATTTTGAATGTGCTCTATGATTTTTATTGTTGCATGAATTTTTCTGTGTTCTCTTCTAGATTTAGGACCAGTAAGCCTTAATTGGTTTGAAGAACTTTCTGCAGAGGCTCCATCCTTTAATTGTGAACCTGCTGAAGAATCTGAATATAAAATCAACAGTTATGAGCCAAATCTATTTAAAACACCACAAAGGAAACCCTCTTACCACCAGTTAGCTTCAACCCCAATAATATTCAAAGAGCAAGGTCAAACTCTACCACTGTACCAGTCTCCTCTAAGTGAATTAGGTAAATACAGATTAAACATGGGTAAATGTAATGTCGTAGATGAGAGGGAGACATGAACTAGGAATTCAGGCAAATTTGCTTTAGAATCTCTGCTCTGTCTGTTGTGTTGTGTAAACAATCTCTAGCCTTGCTTTCTTTTCTTGAATAATAGGGCTGATGAAATAATACTCACTACATTTAGATTAAGTAAAATAGCTGGGCGTGGTGGCTCATGCCTGTAATCCCAGCAATCAGGAGGCAGAGGCAGGAGCATTGATGAGTTCAGGTTTGCCTGGGCTACATAGTGAGCTCAGGGCCAGTGTGAACTACAAAGCAAGACCCTGTCTAAAAAGAAAAAAAAAATTACATAGATTAAGCAAAATAATGTAGATACTTTATAAATATTCTTCTACCTCCCTCTTTTGATTAGTATGTCCTGGCAGTAGAGGAATTTTGTCTTTATTTTTAAAAACATAGGACTTGACTTGGTGTTCGTTAAACTATATTTTGCAAACTAACAGAACAGAGAAGTTTTTTCAGTTTGCTATAAATATCTTTTAATTTGTAAGTTTCTCTAGTGGGTGTTACATGTTTTCAAACAATTAGGTACTAAGATTATATATTTACTCATTCAAATATTTGTTGCCTGTTTGACATAAGTAATGTACTTTCCCTTTGTATGGAATATTATTCTCTGGTAGGGGAATAAATAGTACACAGGTAAAATAGAGTACATGTATGGTTGAGTGTGGTGCTTACTAAAAGAAGAAAATAGTACAGTTTGAGTCAAGAAGAAAGAGAACAAATAGTATTGGGAATAGTTATGTTCTCTGTGTCTTTATACATATTGTTATTTCTGCCCACAATTTTCTTTTTACCTTTTCTCTAATTTACACACTCATCTCCCAAATCTTGGCTTAAATATTCTACTTTTGAAAAATATTCCCTCTATTGCCCTCACTGAGTTTCTGGTGAAGGAGACATACATAAGCAGTTTTACTGTGGTGCATGCTCTAGGAGGTACACACATGAAAGGAACATAGGTAATGAGTAATGAGTTTTAAGAGAGTATTTGGTAAGTATTTGTAGAATGAGTGTTTACTTCAGAAAGCCTAATAATCTGAAAGCAGTTTTTGGAGAGAATTTTTTTCAAAATGTGATGCCTAGATCATCAGAATTTTGTCGAGTGCTAATAGAAAGGGTAGATTGCATGTTCTAAGCTGGATCTTTTGTATTCAAATCTCTGGAAATGAATCCCAGCTCCGCGATCCCCATTCCTTGCCAGTACGGGAAATCAAATCCAGGGCTTCACACTGAACTGTTGAGACAGGATCTTACTCAGTTTCCCTGGCTGGGCTCAAATTTGCCATCCTTGGGCCGGAGGGTTAGCTCAGTGGTTCCGGCGCCTGCCTCGCAAGCATAAGGACCTGAGTTCAGTCCCCGGTTACCACATATAATGCTGGGCGTGGTGGCTCACGCCTGTAATCCCAGCACTCGGGAGGCAGAGACAGGAGGATTGCTGAGTTCACGGCGGCTTGCCTGGGCACCATAGTGAGCTCAGGGCCAGCCTGAACTACAAAAGCAAGACCCTGTCTCCAAAAAGCAAAAAAAAAAAAAAAAAAAAAAAATTTGCCATCCTTCTGCCTGAGTTTCCAAGTGGAAATCATACCTCTTAAACTACCTGAGTGTTCGTAAGGGAGGATTGGACATACGAAGGACATTAGGGTGGGCGTGGTGGTACATGTAGCGTTGGCTACTCCGGATGCCAGATCAGTAGGATTGCAAATTCAGGGCCAACCTGGGTAATATAAAACTAAAAAGGCTGGGAGCTGTAGCCTAGTGATTCCTGGGTTCAACCTCAGTACTAAAAGGGAGAAAAAAGACCCAGGAGAATCAATTAGGAAACCGTGGTTCCGGTGATGAGACCAAGTGCTTGGATTGATATAATAGTCCCCTCTTATTCATGATTTCAGTTTCTTTAGTTTCATTTAGTTAAAGTCAACTGCAATTTTTTTTTTTTTTTGAGATAGGGTCTCGCTTTATAGTTCAGGCTGGCTCTCAGCTCACTATGTAGCCCAGGCAAGCCTGGAACTCAGCAATCCTCCTGCCTCTGCTTCCCGAGTGCTGGGATTACAGGCGTGAGCCACCACACCCAGCACTGTGGTATGTGGTATTGATGGCTGGTGGTTGTGAGTCTCCACACCCAGCACTGTATGTGGTTACCAGGGTTCAAACTCAGGACCTTGTGCTTGCGAGGCAGGCGCCGGAACCACTGAGCTAACCCTCCGGCCCCAACTGCAATATTAAATGGAAAGTTTCAGATATAAATAGTTCTTAAATTATATACCATTCTGAGAAGCATGACGAAATCTGGCATTATTCTTTTTCTATATGCCCTAACCTCTTCTTACGCAGTAGGTATCTCAGTTATCCAGCTGACCTTGTGTACACGTAACTCACATAGAAGCCTCATGCTGTCGTGATGCCTACATCACTTCATCCCATTTTGTAAGCATAGTATCAAAGGTGAATGTAGCACAGTATTATGAGGGATAGCCCACATTCGGGTAACTTTCATTACAGCATCTGTTACAATTGTTCTATTTTATTACAGTGTAAATCTCTTGCTGTTCCTACTTTATCCTGGGTTGATATGGAAAGGAAAAAATGTGGTGTAATAGGGTTCAGTGCTCTCTAACCATTAGGTATCTTCTGAAAATCTTGGAATATATCCCCCAAGGAGAAGGGGTGGCTACTATAATAGCAGTGAAAATAGATATGGAAGGTAGAAACTATAAGACCCTGTTAGCCTAGATGTGGAGGGACGAAAAAGAACACATAAACACGTTAGAGCATAAGTTAGAATATAATGACAACAGCCAAAAAATTGGAACACTGAGAAACTGAAGGAAAAGCAGGGTTGGAAGGAAGGGTTGAAAAAAAACCTTGAGTTCTGGACTATAGTTTGAGACAGTAGTGGAATGTTAAAGTGAAGGTGTTCAGTGGATTTTGGGGAGCACAAGGCTGAAACTAGGGAAAGAATACAATCAGGAGAAATTGTTGTAGAAATAATGTATTTTCTTAGAAAGTGATAGTCACCATATTTAATGAGAAAATTAGGAGATATATATATATAGATAGATATCTCTATTTTTTTTTTTTTTGAGACAGGGTCTCGCTTTCAGGCTGGCACCGAGCTCACTATGTAGCCCAGGCAAGCCTCGAACTCAGCAATCCTCCTGTCTCTGCCTCCCGAGTGCTGGGATTATAGGCGTGAGCCATCACGCCTGGCACTGGAGGAGATATATTTTTAATATACCTTTAAGGAATATGTAGCAGATAAAATAAGAAAAAAAAGCACATATTCAATGATTGCTTATGCCCAGCAGCTTGCTAGGCATTAACAATACAAATATGAATAGGCCATTATTTCACTTTTAAGTAGTCTTGAGAAAGGCATGCTGGTGTGATGTGTTAAAACCATATATATGTTAAAAGCATGTACAAAGTTGTGTAGTCTGGTAAAGAAAAGCTGGATAAATTTTTTTGCTGAATCTACTGTGTTATCAGTGGTTAATTATTGAAGTCAGTGCAAAGGAGTTTACTTTTTTTTTTTTTTTTTTGAGATAAGGTCTCACTTTGTTGCTCAGGCTGACCTTGAGCTCACTGTGTAGCCCAGGCAAGCCTCAAATCTAGAAACCTCCTGCCTCTGCCTCCTAAGTGCTGGGATTACTGGTGTGACCCATGCTTGATCTCTGGTGCCATGAGTTAACCACGCCCAGTATTATATGTGGTTACCAGGATTGAACCAAGGTCTTTGAGTTTGCTAGGCAGGTTCTAGAATCACTGAGCTAAATCTCCAGCCCAGAAGTTAACTTTTTAAAGTTTATAATGCATTAATAATTGCTTAATACCTTTTATTTTAAATCCATTTCTGAAATGTGCAAGTAATAGATTTAATAATTTTAAAAATTTTGTTCATTTGTAGCATGTAATATGTATATTACATACCACAGACTTTTTTTTTTTTTGAGACAGATCTTGGTAAGACCCTAAGTTGTCCAGATAGGGCTCAAACCTATTGTTCTCCTATTTCAACTTACAGGTTATTCCATCAGGCCTAGTTTAAAGCAGTAATTGTTAAAAGCAGTTTTTTTCTAAGAATTATAATAGATGCCTTGGGTGCCACAACTGTAAGCACTACCAACCAGTAGAACCATTTGGTTGCTTTTTGCCCTGGAGAGTATACCATGGAAAACAGGAATATTGAAAAACTACAGACAAGATATGACACTGACAAAGCTACCTACAGCTTTAGAAACTGTTATTGTCTTAGGAAGTAAAAGTATTTTAAGAGAATAAAAACATTGCCTATAACTTTCTTTAATTACAGCTACTGATTTAGCCAATATATGTGAAGTGACCATAATATCAGGCATTACTTTCACTGTCAGTGTTAGAACATAATCTGTGCCACAAGAGCTCACAGAATACTAAACATTTTATGATAAACTTTTCAGGAAACTTATGAAGGGGCCAGGAACCTATATTTACCATAAAGGGTACACTAAACATTTGTATTAAGAGCTAGTTTGTAAATGCAAGCTTTAAGGAGGATGGTCTAGAGCAAGAGAAAAAGAAAAAAGAACATCTTGTACAGAGTCCTATAGGTTAAAGAGCATTTTTCCAAGATCACAGTGGTTCAGTAGGACTGAAAAAACAGAATGTGAAAGAATGACATCATAAAAATGAAATCAAATTGGGTTAGGATATAGACCAGTGATAGAGTACATATTCAACGTGTTCAAGACTGGGTCTGATTCCTAGCATTAAAAAAATAATAAGAGGGCTGGAGGCTTAGCTAAGTGGTTCCGGCACCTGCCTCTTAAGCACAAGGTTCTGAGTTCAATTCCCGGTAACCACATACAATGCTGGGTGTGGAGACTCATGCCCACTAACAGTCAATACCGCATACTACAGTGCCGGGCATGGTGGCTCAAGCCTGTAATCCCAGCACTCGGGAGGCAGAGACAGGAGGATTGCTGAGTTCGAAGCTTGCCTAGGCTACATAGTGAGCTCAGAGCCAGCCTGAACTACAAAGTGAGACCCTGTCTCAAAAAAAAAAAAAAAATAAGAATAAGAAGAACGTCATCAAATCAAAGGCTTTATTCTGCACAGTTTTGTTACAGTATTTGAATTTACTTTTTTTTTTTTTTTTTGGCGATATCAGGAATTGAACTCAGGATCTTGCACTTGCCAGGCAGATGTGGTACCACTGAGCTGCATTCCCAGCTCTGAGTTTGATCTTGAAGATAAGATCTCAACAGTTTTTTTTTTGGGGGTGATATGGTCAGATTCAGTACTTTGGTAGGTTTTCAGATAATGTCTTTTCCATCACTCTTGTCCTCTGTGATATTCCCTAATACCATAGTACTGTCTGTAACTTAATAGGAGGGTATTTCATGTCTTGCCCTCTATTCTACTTGTGAATATTTCCAGAAATGTATCATACTAAATTATGAGCTCTTTGAGGTTTAAGCTACATCTTGAATTGGAGTATTATCCAAAGGATCTTACTTATATTATATATTTTGTATGGTTGAACTGGGAGGGCATCCCTACGGGGCTGGAGGAGGGATAGCTCCCTATACACTCTTCCTGGTATGAGATGTTTTGTTTTCAAGTAAATTGAAATTAAGACTGTATAATCACTGAATAATTATACTGTTTCAGGAACAGACATTGCCAATAGTAAACCTAAAAATCATCGCACAGTGAAGGCTACAGTGGACCAAACAAATGATGTTGCCAGTCCACCTCTAAATTCTTGTTTCAGTGAAAGGTATGATGACTTTTATCTTATTGACATATTGAAATGAAGAACATTAAGTCCTTTAATTGAATAATTTTTATTAAAAATACTTGTTTCATGTTTCTCATAATGTAAATTGTCTAGTTTTCTGTATATTCTGTGGCTTTCTAAATAAGTATATTAATGCTAAAGCATTAAGTTCCTTGAAATATCAGTTTAAAGTATTTTGTGTACTTTGAATCTTTGAGGGATATGATGCTATTCAAAATTCAGCTGGTAGCTGAAATTTCTGAATACTGTTTCAGTGGGTGCTTTAAACATCACCTAGTGGCCTACTTAATTCTTCGGAGATTTGCTTGTTGAGAAAGAAGCATAAAAGTATTTTAAAGTACTGCCATTCTATCAATAAGTATGACAGTCTTTTTGAAAATAAGATTAGTGTTTTCTTTTTGCCTCTTTTTTTTAATAACTTGAAAAATCTGTCTTGTTTTATAGTCCTCTTGTTTTACAATGTAGAAGAGTAACCCCACGAAGAGAAAAGCCAGGTATGAATGAAAACAGGTTTTTATTTTTAGAATCATTGAAATATTAATAAAAATAAAATTTAATAATTTCTCTTTTTTCCATGGCCAGTGGTATGTGGAAATTTATTTCATACACCCCAGCTTATAAAGGTAAATATTTTCTTGATTTATTGTTATGGTGTGTTAATTAAGAAATTGACAATGATCTCATACCTTGCCACAGGATTTACAGATTTGTATACAAACATTCAATAAATGAAAAAATATTCTTTGTCATCAGTGTGTTTCCACAAAATAAACTATTGCATTTCTTCCTAGGGTCAGACACCAAAACATATTTCTGAAAGTCTAGGGGCAGAGGTGGATCCTGATATGTCTTGGTCAAGTTCTTTAGCTACGCCACCAACTCTTAGTTCTACTGTGCTCATAGGTAATAACGGCAAATGTGAATTGTATAAGAAAAGGTTGATGAGGCTAATCAACTGTTATCTCTAATGGTTTTGGTAAAACATGAAAAGAAAATATTAAATAATACTGCCTTTGGTAAATATTGGTAGTTCAGAATAATTTTATTTAATGTAAAGTGGAACAAATCACAAATACATTGAGTGGTATTCTATGAAGGAGTTGAGCAGTACTTTTTAACATTGAGTCCTTAATCTGTAATCATTTTATAAAATACTCATTTGTGGGCCAGAGATTTAGCTCAGTGGTTCTGGCACCTGTCTACCAAGTGCAAGATCCCTGATTCGATAACCAGTAACCACATACAACAGTACCGGGCATAGTGGCTCACAACCACCAGCAATCAGTACCACATACTACAAAGGCTGGGTTTGGTGTCTCACGCCTGTAATCCTGGCACTTGGGAGGCAGAGGCAGGAGAATTGCTGAGTTCAAGGCTTGCCTGGGCTACATAATGAGCTCAAGGCCAGCCTGAACCACAAAGCAAGACCCTGTCTCAAAAAAAGAAAAAAATACTTGCCAATACAAATTAAGAATTTAAGAGCTAGTATCTGATGTAATTATGAATTTTTTACACCTAATTTTGGTATTTCAGGTATTACAGTAGTATTAAATAAACTTTGTTTTTCCACATAAATCTGATGTTCAGGTCAGTATTGCCAGTCAGTACTCAACTGAGGTCTTAAATTTCACTGTAATTATACATCTGTGCAGTTATCTGAGATGTTTAATTTATTCACCCATTGAACTCTATTTAGCTCTGTGAAGTCTCACCATAGTTTCTTGCCACAGAGTTGGTATTCAATAAATCTTTAAGCAAAACAATACATTTTAAGTATTTCTCTAGTATTATTTAGAATGTTGAGTAAACAGGTAGTCATTTCATTAAGTTACTTAATCTAGAATTATTATTGTAAAGCAATTTAAAATCTGAGTAGCTGTGATTTGACTCTTCATGGCTCAATATTGAGAGGCTATGATGATTTCTTTTTAATTCTATAATATTAAATAAAAGTTTTTTTAAAAATTATAAATGTGGCCGGGCGTGGTGGCTCACGCCTGTAATCCCAGCACTCGGGAAGCAAAGGCAGGAGGATTGCTGAGTTCCAGGCTTGCCTGGGCTACATAGTGAGCTCAGGGCCAGCCTGAGCCACAAAGCGAGACCCTGTCTCAAAAAAAAAAAAATAAAAAAAATAAATATGTGCCAGGGATTTAGCTCAGTGGTTCCAGCGTCAGTTTGCCAGCAGAAGATCCCAGGTTTGATCCCAGTAACCACACACAACAGTACTGGGCCTGGTGACTCACCCCACCAACAATCAGTGCCACATACCACAGTGCCCTCCATGGTAGCTCACGCCTGTAATCCCAGCACTTGGGAGGCAGAGGCAGGATTGCTCTGAGTTTGAGACTTTCCTGGGCTGCATAGTGAGCTCTGGGCCAGCCTGAACTACAAAGTGAGACCCTGTTTCAAAAAAAAAAAAAAAAAGAAATCTGTAAATATGATTAAATGGAGTGTGAACAAGAATTTGGAAGTTATAACATTGCTCTATGTTTAGAAATTAATTTTGAATCCACACACCTTTTTTAATGAAGTATAAAGAATAAAAATTAGATGTATCACATGTAGTTAGGTTTGTCAGAATTAGAAAGTGAAAATACAATACATCTGGTCAAATTTAAATTTTAGGTAAAGTGAATAATTTTTAGTGTGTTACTGGACCGACAACCAAGTTATTAATCTGAAATTCAAGTTTAATGAAATGTATTTTACTCAACTTTATTAGCATAGTAAAATTTGTCTTATAAAACTATATATTTATGCAAGCATAGAGTCATAAAATATATATTACTATGGAATGTACTAAAAACATGAGTTTATATCCAAACCAGGATTTGGGGCAGTTATTGTAGCAAAATAAACATTGCATTTCGATTCCTCTTTAGCTGGGAGTGATTTAACTTTTTGTTGTTGTTGCTTACTTGAAAACTAAAAAATATTTAACTGCAATATACTTTTAAGCTTTATTATTGACTTAATAAATGCTCAGAGCTTTAGTTTTCTAAATCCTGACCTTACAGCTTCACCTTATTTCCCAAGTCATTTAAGACAGTATTATCATAAGCTGTAATCACTAAGCCATAATTTCTTACCTCATGAGTGTTACTAAGGAAGTGTAAGTATGACCTATTCGTTGACTTTTCCAGTTATTATACTTGGACCAATTAACTATTTCAAGAGTGTCATTTAATCAAAGTGTAGGCACTTTATGGTTTCTGACTAAAAATAAAACTTTAGCATATGATAAATAATATAGTACAAGTAAGTTGAATCTTTATTTTACAGTTAGAGATGAAGAAGCTTGTGAAACTAATGACACCACTGCTGTAAGTAAATATTTTAAATTGATTATATTGTTGAAATTCCTCGTATTTTAAGAATCCCTTGAGTTTGAGGCAAATGCTTGCTCCAGAGTGACTCCAAGGCAAACCTGAACTACATAGCCAGAACGTGTGTTAGCAAAATGAAAAGAAATGCTTTGATAAATCATATGGCCTTTGTTTTCATTCTCTAATTTATAATTTATCTAAGCTTGGGAAAAGTTTCTATGGCTCATGCCTGTAATCTCAGCACTCAGGAGGCAGAGACAGGAGCATTCCTGTTAGTTCAAGGCTTTCCTGGGCTAAGTAGTGAGCTCAGGGCCAGCCTGAACAACAAAGCAAGACCCTCTCTCAAAAAAAAAGAAAAGAAAAAGTTTATAAAGCTGACCCTTTATGTAATCTCTTTGACATTCTGTAAAACTCTGCTGTCTCAGTATTTAAAAATAACTTGCATGTGTATGTGCATTGAAAGTTTTAATAATAGTGTTTTTTTAAAATGTTTACATATTTTGAAGTGCTCTTTTTCTAACCATGAGGAAAGTCTGAAGAAAAGTGATAAATTTATCCCTTCTGTGATGGACAATGAAAACAAAAATCAGAGAAAAGCTAGCCATCATGGTAACTCTTTCTAATTGAACTTCTATTGGGGGGCGGGCTGCAATTCTGTGGGTACAACCACTTGTTAGGCAAGTGTTGAGTTAAGCAGACCTCTTGTGAACTACTGTTTTTGACTGAAATCATCAATCCTCTTTTCTTTATAGAGAAAATATATTATATTTCCTGTCTTGGCTGTTAAAGTCAAGATAATACTAAGACAGTATTACTCAATATATGTAACACAAAAACAAAGCCTATTGTTTATTTTGTAGAGATAACATTAATACTAGTTTAATAAACTAAAATCTTTTTTTCTAATTAGAAAGTCATTACTGTCACAGATATATTGGAGATTATAATCAGGTCATTGAAACACTCCATTTTTCTTAGTATGTGTGTGCCTATATAATGTAGGATTGACTATGTGCAGTATCATGTTGGGAGTGTGTATGTATATTTATACACACAAATATGTACAATCTGCTTTGATAAGTCCTAAATATTAAATTGAATATACAGTAATTTTACATGTGAGCTTTGATTGTCCAGAGCTAGTAAAGGAAGATTAAGAGAATATGAATGGGAATATGAATGAGAGGCTTTGGGTAGATTGCCATCAGATTTTACCAGAGGAATAGGGAAAAGTGACTGGGGCGAGGGTTAGCGCTAAATACTAAATTATGTGGTAATATCTACTATGTCTTAGAAAGCCAAGACTAATAAAAATTAGGGCTGTATAATAAAATCATTAACATGCCTCTTTTAAATTTTAACAGGATTGGGGAAAATGGTAGGAAATTCTTTCGATAAAGTAAGTACCTGCAAAGATCACTTTGGAAAGTTAATGCCAGATCCCTTAGAAGATGAAGTACGTGCAACAGCTATAGGCATTTCTGAAGAAGATAGTTTGTCATTATCTTTTTCTGAGTATAAAAGAGGAAATTCACAAAAAAGAAGAATGAGCAAAACTAGGAAAAAAATTTTCCATGAAACAAGAACTGATGACTTCAAAGAAGCTGAAAAACAAATGAAAGAAAATAAACATTTAGTTGCATCCAAAATGGGACCAAATAATAGTGATCCTTTAGATTCAAATGTCCCAAATCAGAAGCCTTTTGGCAATGAAAGTGACAGAATCTCCAAGGAAGTTGTACCGTCTTCAGACTCTGAATGGTCTCAGCTAACACTCTTAGGTCTAAATGCAACCCCCAAGAAGAAAATACCTGTACTGCCTATTTCCTTTTATGAGCAAAGTAATTCTGAAAAATATTTAATAGTTAGTGAAGAAGAATGTGCACACCACAGTACTTCAGAAAATTCTTTGCCACCTATTTCTAGTCTACCAGAGAAGACATCAAATGAGGAAAAACCTGTGAATGAGAGAGATGAAGGGCAACATCTTGAATCTCATGAAGACTCTATTCTTGCAGTGAAAGAGGCAATATCTGGGACTTCTCCAGTAACTCCTCTATCTCAGGGTATGAAAAGGTCTCTATTCAAGATAAGAGAACCATCTGGAGAGACTTCTTGTACAGTTTTCTCAGATAATGGGATCAATCCAAACTTTAAAGAAGAAACCGATGCCTCCAAAAGTGGGTTGGAAATACATGCTGTTTGCTCCCAGAAAGAGGATTCTTTATGTCTCAGTTCAGTTAATAATGGAAGCTTGCCAGCCACTATCATGCATTCTTCTGTAACTTCAACAAATGCAGGCTTAATATCTACTTTGAAAAAGAAAACAAAAAAGTTTATTTATGCTCTAAATGACGAAGCATCCTGCCAAAGAAAACAAATGCAAAACGAACAAAAAAGTGATCAAACTAACAATTTAGCCCAGTTTGAAGCAGATGCTTTTGAAGCATCACTTACACTTGCAAATCCTGATGCAGGTACTATTTCTTGTGCTCTTTTTTTGTTTTGTTTTTTGTTTCAGTTTTGTAGAAGATGGTAAATTCTCTGATTATGTGAACTTCTTTAACCTTTTTAAAAAACATGCTGCCTGCTTCTGTAGGTTTTTTTTTTTTAGAACTTTTTTTATATTCAGACTCAAACTTAGATCAGTTTGCACATCTTTGGTTTTTGAAACAGGGTCTTCCTGCATGTGCTCAGGCACACCTTGCACCCACCTCCTAAGTAGCGAGGGCTACAGTTGTACACCATTGTGCCTGGGTTCTTCACTGCTAAGATAGATTCTGACTTACAAACATAAAGAGCTTGGCTACCTAATTCCTGTTTTAATTTTTTTTTTTTTTTTTTTTTTTTTGCTTTTTTTTGGAGACAGGGTCTTGCTTTGTAGTTCAGGCTGGCCCTGAGCTCACTATGGTGCCCAGGCAAGCCGCCGCGAACTCAGCAATCCTCCTGTCTCTGCCTCCCGAGTGCTGGGATTACAGGCATGAGCCACCACACCCAGCATTATATGTGGTAACCGGGGATCAAACTCAGGTCCTTATGCTTGCGAGGCAGGCACCGGAACCACTGAGCTAACCCTCTGGCCCTCCTGTTTTAATTTTAAAAGTGCTTATTTTGTGCAAATTAAGCAACTATATGTGGTGCTATTTGCTATGTATTTTCTCTAAAAAATAGAGAAAATAAGTAGAGAAAAAACTACTAATTAAATTTAAGGCAGTCCTAAATTAATGACTTGTTACTGTTATTATATAGTTTTCTAAAAAATTTAGAGATTGCTTAATGTTATTGCTAGATCTTTGGGTCACCAGAGAATAAACAGAAAGTCTTTTTTTTGTTTTGGCTACAATTCACTTAACAATAACTAGACTGTATGTTTACAGAGTGGTTTTAAATACTGGCATGGTACTCCTCATAATTACAGCTATTTGGGAAATAGGAGCATTGCTAGAGCCTAGGCATTTAAGGACAGCCTAGGCAATATAAAACCTCATCTCAGAAGAAAACTGAATTTATTTCTATGAGAAAAAGTTAATAGTCATAATGTAGTGAATAAGATTGGTGGTACTGGAGTACATAGGAATTACAAGTTTGAGTTAAATTTCCAGAGAAAAATAGCCAATTCTGTCTATATTTATATGTATATCACTATTAAAGCTAATGAAGTAATTAGTATATTGGAGTAATCACTGGTTAAATGAAATGAGATTAAGAACTTTGACTTAATAGGAAACTAAAAGAATTCATCCCTTTATCCCTGACATTAGGTCATCTCTCAAGGCCTTTACATAGACAGTTTTGCTTCTCTTTTTCATTACAAAAAAAATTAATTATAAGAAATTTTTAGTTTTCTCATTCCTCTACCTTACTTTTTTGTTCCCTACCATACTAGTATTGCCAAAGACTTTTTTCCCAATTTAATTTGTCAATAAAAAATTAGGGTTTTTTTTTTGAAATTTGAGTTTTACTATGATAGCTAGCTGTTTACTTAGTAATTTTTATTGTGTTGACATGTTATTTTTTAAAATTAGTAAAACCTCTATGTTTGGCTAGAAAATGTAGTATCTTCACAATAGAGATATTGTACAATTCTGTTTTAAATCTGACACTGTTTCTCGTGTAATTCATTTTTTAATCGTTATTTTACTTTATTTTAATTATTTCAGTAATGTGTGTGTGTGTGTGTATATATGTGTGTTACTGGGGATCAAACTCAGGACCCTGCACTTGCCAGGCAGGCACAGTGCCAGTGAGTTACATCCCCGGCTCTCTCATGTAATTCTTTTTCTTTTTTTGCTTTTTGAGATAGGGTATCGCGTTGTAGTTCAGGCTGGCCCTGAGCTCACTATGGTGCCCAGGCAAGCCGCCACGAGCTCAGCAATCCTCCTGTCTCTGCCTCCCGAGTACTGGGATTATAGGCGTGAGCCACCACATCCGGCATTGTGGTATGCAGTGTTGATTGTTGGTGGGCGTGTTTTCACACCCAGCATTATATGTGGTTACCAGGGATCGAACTCAGGACCTTGCGCTTGCAAGGCAGGCACCAGAACCACTGAGCTAACCCTCTGGCCCTCTCATGTAATTCTTAAACACTACCCTTTTATTAGAATATTTAATGAATGTAATGGTGCTTGAATTTTATTTTGTTACTTTGTGTTCTTATCTTTAGGTTTATTACATTCCTCTGTCAAAAGAAACTGTTTACAGAACAATGCTGAAGTATCAGCCTTTTTAATCAACTCTTCTGGGACAAATCTGAGAAAATGTTCTAATAGTGAAAGTAATTGCACTAATACAGTACTGTGTCAGGATCTTAATTATAAAGAAACAAAACTTAATAAAGAAAAACTAAGGTCTTTTGTACCCTCAGAAAATGATTTTCTGTCATACCTGCAGAAAAAGCAGTATGAAGATGATCCAAAAAGCCAGCAAATTTCAGATATAAAAGAAAATGTCAGGTTGCAGGCTGAAGTTCAGCATTCAGAAGTACAATATAGTGATACTTCATTTCAATCACAGAAAAGCTTTTTTGCTGCCTATGATAATACCAGCCTTCTTACATTAACTCCTAGCTCCAAGAAACCTCTTTCAAATTCTGTTATGATTTCTAAAGGAAAAGAATCACACAAAATGTCAGAGAAACTGAAAGATAAGAATTGTGAAGCTTATATAGAATTAGCCACAAATATTCCCATTGAAAAACATCAAGAAATGTGTGTTTTAGTTGGAAAGTCTAAAAAAGTTGAGCTGTTGTCACCTGAAAAATACATGAGAGCAGTATCATCTTCAATAAAGATGCCATTCAAGTGTAATACAAACCTAGCAGAAAGCCAAAAAGACCAAAAAGAAACTTACTTGATTTCTAAAATGACCACCAATCCAGATGCTGAGGAACTTATTGCAGGCACTGTGAATAATTTTGTCTTTCAAACTACTGGTGAAAAGAATAGCCCTGTTTTAGAAAAGACTGAGGAAATTTGTGGCTCGGACTTTGGTTTAATAAAAGAACCCATTCTCCAGAACTCTGCCATAGTAGTAGATGCAGCCATAGATGACAAACATGCAGTCCAAGTGTCAAGTACTGAAGATTTTGATCCATCAAATACAATCCATGATCTCAGAGAAAACAGAAGGGTAAAGCAGCATCTAACTTCAGGTCAAGACTTAAAGTCAGATATTTCCTTAGATAAGAAACCAAACAGGAATAATGATTATACACCCAAATGGACAGAGATCTTAAATCCAGGTCCCAGTCACAGTTTTGGAAGCAGTTTCAGAACAGCTTCCAATAAAGAAATAAAAGTCTCTGAACATAACATTAGGAAAAGCAAAATACTTTTTAAAGATATTGAAGAACAATGCCATACTAGTTCAGCTTCTGTTGAAATTGTGAATACCTTAGTAAATAACCAAAAGAAATTAAACAAACCTCATGTATTTGATTCACAGTCAGTTAATACCGTGTCTACACATATGCAGAGTAGTCCATGTATTTTTGATTGTCAAAATAACCACACAGCCTCCCAGATGTCATTGTTAAAGGGAAATTTTCATTCAAGCCATAACCTAACACCTAGCCAAAAGGCAGAAGTTACAGAACTTTCTACTATACTAGAAGAATCAGGAACTCAGTTTGAATTTACACAATTCAGAAAAGCAAGCCACTTAATACAAAGTCATACACTTGAAGGGCCTGGAAACCAGATGAGTGCCTTAAGTACCATTTCAGAGGAATGGGAGGATGTTGATCTTCACCCCACAATTGATGCCTCATCTATTGATCAGATAGATAGCAAAAGAAAAGTTGAGGGAGAAATTGCTGTTAAACGAAAGTTTGCTTGCTTATTGAAAAACAGTCCTAACAAAAGTGCTGCTGGTTCTTTGCCAGATGAAAATGAAGTAGAATTTAGAGGGTTTTATTCTGGTCATGGCACAAAACTGAGTATTTCCAGTGAAGCTCTACAGAAGGCCTTAACACTGTTCAGTGACATTGAGAATATTAGTAAAGAGACTTCTACAGAAGTAAATCCAAGGTTCTTTGCAAGTAAATGTCATGGTTCTGTTTCAGTGTTGAAGATAGAAAATCATAACGATGACAAAAATTTAAATGAGAAAAACAATAATTGCCAGCTGGTATTTCAAAATAGTATTGAAATGACTATTGAAGAAAATACTGAAAATGGCATGCAAAGTACAGAAAATACAAATAACAAATATGTTGCCAGTAGAAGTACTTGTAAATTGGGAAAACCTGGTGGAAATGATTCAAGTAAAAGTGATACAGTTTACATTCATAAAGATTTGCCATGTGATCAGCACAGTACACATTTTATGTCATCTGGCCAGTTTATCACAGAGGGAAGCACACAACTTAAAGAAAGCTTGTCAGATTTAACTTGTTTGGAAGTTGTAAAGGCTGAAGAAACATGTTATATTAGTTCAAATAGAGAACAGTTAATAGAAGGCGAGGTGGCGCAAAATACATCCTTTCAGACTGCAAGTGGGAAAAATATCAGAGTCACCAAAGCATCATTAAATAAAGTCGTAAATTTGTTTGATCAAAAAGCAGAGTGGGATGACTTTTCAGATTCTCTGAATTCTACGTTACTTTCTGAGATAAAGAACAAATCAGACATTTCAAGTGATGGGGAAACAAACGTGATGAAAAACAAAATATTGGAAGAAAGTATCCTCACTGATACTGAAATTCAGTTAAGTCTCCAACAACCTGAGTATAAAATAGAAAATATCAAAGAACCTAACCTGTTAGGTTTTCATACAGCTAGTGGGAAAAAAGTAAAACTTACAAAGGAGTCTTTGGACAAAGTGAAAAATCTTTTTGAAGAAAAACAGGAAGATGTTAGTAAAATTACCAGATTGAGTCACCAAATAGCAAACACCCTAAAAGACAGACAAGATTATAATGAAAGGCTTGAATTACCATGTGAGACAATTGAGATAACAGCTGTCCCAAAGAGTGAAGAAATGCAGAATTCTCTAAACAATAAAAACTTTACTGAAACTGGAATACTAGCCAGCCTAAGTGATAGTTTGCAAAAACAAACTGAAAATCTCAAAACATCCAGTGGTATCTCTTTGAAAGTTAAAGTACATGAAAATCTAGAAAAAGAAACAGCGAAGAGCCCGACAACTTCTTGCACAAATCAGTTCCCTAACTTACCTATTGAAGACTCTTTAGCATTTTACAAAGGACATGGTAAAAAAATTCCTCTGAATCCAGCTTTACTATTTGAAGGCACAAAGTGGCTTAAAGGAGAATTGGATGATCAACAAGAAGAAATAAATACTGCTAAGGTTGAATGTGTAGAAAAATATTCTCAGGATTATGTGGGAAGTCCTTTGAATAAAACTAGTTCAAGCAGTATAACTGAAAATGACAAAACTCATCTCTCTGAAAAACAAGATTTAACTCACTTAAGTAACAGCATTTCTGACAGCTGCCATTCTGATAATGTGTATGATGATTCAGGCTATCTCTCAAAAAATAAAATTGATTCTGATGTTGAGTCAGTTGTGGACATCAAAGATAAAAATAGCACTGGTTTTCCTGAAGCAGTATCCACTATAATGGAAGGAAACACATATCCCCAAGCCACAGATGAAGATATTTGTGTTCAGGCACCTGTGACTAACTCTTCATGCAAAAATAAAAATGCAGCCATTAGCTTGGCTGTATCTGATTCAGATAATTTTGAGGTAGGACCACCTGCATTCAGTACAGCTAGTGGTAAAGCAGTCCTTGTTTCACAAGACTCAATTAAAAAAGTAAAAAAGATGTTCACTGAAAACTGCAATACAGTAATTAACCAAAAGACTAACGATAAGGTAATTAACCAAAACACTGAGAGTAAATCAGACACTTGCCAAGGAAAAACTGTGACAGCTTATAATAAGGCATTAGATAATTCAGAGAATGTTATTTTTCCTGATTTCCCAGATGATGAAGAATGTTCACAGTCATGTAAGATTTTTGCTGATACTCAAAATGAAGGACATTTACAACATAACAAAAATATGTCTGAATTGGAGAAAGTTTCTGAAAGACCACCTTGTGTTAGCCTGAAAGCTTCTGATATATGTATGTTTAATAATACAGGGAATCTTCCCAAGTCTGTCTCTTCTACAAATGTTTGTGAAATTTTTAGAACAGCAAGTGGAAAATCTGTAGAAGTATCAGATGCTTCATTACAAAAGGCCAGACAGGTGTTTTCTAAAACTGATGATAGTGCCAAGCAGCTCTTTTCCAAAGTATTTAAAAGTAATGAACATTCACACGAATTCACAAAAGAATGTACTACAGTGCATACCCCCCCAAAAGTACTAATACCTCCAAAAAACTTTCAGCATAATGCAGATTCATCTGCTTTCTCTGGATTTAGCACGGCAAGTGGAAAACAAGTTTCAGTTTCACAAAGTGCCTTACACAAAGTTAAGAGTATGTTAGAGGAATTCGATTTAGTAACAGATTATACTTTTGGACGTTCACCTTCATCTAGACTAGATGTATCAAAAATACCTCTTCATATTGATAAGAGTACCCCTGAGAACTCTATAGACTCTGAAATGGAGAAAACCTACAATGATGAATTTAAATTGTCAAGTAACTATAAAACTGAAAGCAGTTCATCAGACAGTAATCACTCTATGAAAGGGGCTCCATCCCTCTCTCAGTTTAAGCAAGATAAACAACATTCGATCTTAGGAACCAGAACATCCCTTTGGGAGAATACTCACCTTTTAAGGGAAGAACCGGCTTCACCTGAAAATATAATGGAAATGGCTAAAACTGAAACTTTTTCTAATGCTTCTGTGCAAACAAGTACAGAAATGTGTTCTAAAGAACCAGAACACTATCTTGAAAGAGAAGCAGTAGAGATTGCCAAAGCTTTTATGGAAGATGATGAGCTAACGAATTCTGAACCACCAAATCATCTCAAACACTCAGTTTTTACATGCCAAGAAAATGAAAGGGTTTTGTTAAGTTCAAGAACTGCAAAAAGAAGAGGAGCTGCCCTTGTTTCACTTGGTAAGTATCTATTTTTTACTTTTCAATTTGCCAATGTCTATTTTAAAGTATTCAGTCACAGTAGTCCTGGTCTGGTGATGAGAGTGTTACGGGTTTGTTTTATTCTTTTAGGTTTTACATGCACTTTGAGAGACTGTGATTCTCGATATCTCAATTCTGCACAAAAAAATCATGTTTTGAGGATCTCAACTGTGAAAGTGTTTTGTGGTAGTCTCTGACTATAACCTTAAATTACTGACTCTGTTGATTAGTTACATCTAAAGTAAATGCCAAAACTCAGTCTCTTTAACTCCTACTCAGATGATCTTAATTATCTGTTGTTAAACACCTAAAGACTCATAGAATGTTTCAGTTATCCAAAATCTTGTCCAACCTTTCACATTGCAGAAAAGATCATTGAAACCAGCTCATTAAGTCCTGCTGCTGGATACAGATTTACTTAGGTGTTATCCAGGTTACATTCTGTACAGACTTCACGGGCAAATAAGTTTATGATGCTAACCTGAAACTATTTGATATCTTTCAGTACAAAATTCAGAAATATATATACCAAGAGGATATCCATAATTCTTTTGTGGAAAAATAGCAAATTTATAGCAACCTGTTCTGTTCCATGTGTATTCTGAAGCTGCCTTACATCTAGAAAAGAAGCAACTCAGAATTATTCTCAAAAGTGTTACTATATAGTTTCACTTCTGTTGTCTATAAATATATAGCTTTGTCAGCTTTTGGCTATTTAATAGTGTGTGTTCTTTCTTGAATAATTAAGCCCCTGAGAAAGATTTCTAATGCCACAATAAAGGCTCACATGGACACTTCCACTTAATCACATGCTACAAATTAGTTCTCTGCAATAAACCATCAAAAGTTGGGGATTTAGCTCAGTGGTTCAGGTACCTGCCTCGCAAGTGTAAGGTCCCAAGCTAAACCCCCAGTACAAAAAAAAAAAACCATCAGAAAAGCAGAGTACTTATTACCACGTTTCTCAGCATGACACAGAAATGCATATCTTGAGTTACAGTTTTATTATATGTGTGGCTGAGTAAGCCCTTGAATTATGATTTTATCTTAGTCTCTGCAAGCCTTGTACCACTGAGCTGTATCTCCAGTTCAGAATTTTTAAATAAGTCAAGTTGGAATTACTAGTGTCTGCTAATAATACCACTAATAGATAGTGGTAGAAACAGCCACTGAGCATACATGAGGCTTGAGATTGAATCATCAGGACTGCCAAAAAGAGGGGAGGGGATAAAATTATTACTATTATTAATATTTTAATATAATTTGGTAATTTTAAAAATAGTCTACTTACTGACTCCTAATTCATGGGCCTGTGTATAAACTCATCCTTGAGTTTGATGTCATCCCAGAAAAAAATCAGTTTGAAGAGGTGCTGTCTTTATTGTCAGGACTTGGAATTACATACGGTGCCACTTTATTTATTTGTTTGTTTATTAAGATTTTTTTTTTCTGTGAGATAGGGTCTCACTTTGTAGTTCAAGCTGGCCCTGAATTGACTTTGCAGCTCAGGTTGGCATCGAACTTGCAGCAATGCTCCTGCCTCTGCCTCTGCCTCTGCCTCTGCCTCCCCAGTACTGGGATGACAGGCATGAGTCTCCACATCTAGCTCAGTGCCACTTTATTTAAAAAGTAGCTTGTTTTTTACCTGTATCTGACGGTGAACAATCGACATAACTCACTACCTTCAGACCAGCTAAAAAGTAGCTTGTTTTTAAATGATCAAGAAGTAGTAGCCAGGCGTGGTGGCTCACGCCTGTCATCCCAGCACTCAGGAGGCAGAGGCAGGAGGATTGCTGAGTTCGAGGCTTGCCTGGGCTCCATAGTGAGCTGAGGGCCAGCCTGAATTACAAAGCCGAGACCCTGTCTCAAAAAAAAAAAAAAAAAGAAGTGGTAGAAATCAAAATGTTTCTGGGAAATGAATTTTCTCTTCTAAAAGGAATGATCACTATTTATAATTATGTATTGTTATATAACACCATAAAAGTTAGTATTTTAATTTTTGTAATGGCCTATAAGGCTTTAGAAATGAAATTGATAAATTTACAAATATTTATGGGAATTTCTTTCTAGGAGAATCTCAAATCAAACGAAGCTTGTTAAATGAATTTGACAGGATAGTAGAAAATGAAGAAAAATCGTTAAAAGCTTTGAAAAGCACTCCCGATGGTAAAGTTGGTTTTTTATTCATATTTTGCCCCTTTTAAGTATATATGTTATATTCTACTTTTTTCAGTTCTTTTTAGTGTATATCTTGAAAACAGTTTTATAATATAGTTTAATTATAATGTATCTTCACTTGGTTGTTAGGTGGAATTTTCTTTTGTAATACTACTCTGATAGTGAGGTTGCCCATAATCGGAATGTTTAAAATGATTATAAGATAATGATTTTTTAGTTTTAAAAAAGATACAAGAATTAACCTAAAACTATTGTAGCACAATAATTTAAAGCTCAGGTTCTAGACTTGAGTCAGGCTTTTGACTATCAAAATTTTACCAGAGTTAGTCTTTTCTGAGTCTTTTTCATCCAGCTATCTCTAAGTTGCCCAATCCAGTGGGCTTTTCTCAGTCCTTATTTGCCTCCATCTTCCAAACACTTTAGACAGAATCAATCACTTCTCCTGCCCACTATGGTTTCTTGCTTCATTTCCTTAATGACTGGCTCATATGCAGTCTTTTTATTTTTCTCATGTATTTTTTTTTTTCCTTTTTGAGACAGGGTCTCGCTTTGCAGTTCAGGCTGACCCTGAGCTCACTATGTAGCCCAGGCAAGCCTCGAACTCAGCAATCCTCCTGTCTGCCTCCCGAGTGCTGGGATTACAGGCGTGACCCACCACGCCTGGCGCAGTCTTTTTATTTTTAAATAGTTCTTCCTTATTCTTTCCTCACTCTTAAACAGGAACAACTCAGGAATCTCTAGGTCTACTCTCCACCTAAACTTCAGTGACTATCAGAGTTAAACATGTAGCCTTAGCCTGACCTCCAGACTCATTCATTTACCTGCCTCATAGTCTCTACTAGGATTGCATCTTAAAGTTATGTGGCCATTGCTGCACTCCTTGTTTCCTCGGTGCTCCAAACCTTCTGTCACTTTCTCAGGAAAGGGCTCTGCCATTCTGCCACTTGATCATATCAAAACCTTTTGTTTCCTCATAGTTCATATCTAATCCACCAGTAAGTCCTAAAAGGAGAGTATTTTGAGAGGGACTAATGGCAACATATCTTTTCATATCATTTCATTTTCTTTTATCAAAGCATTTACTATATTTTTATTATAACACACAGACACACACCAAAAGAAACATATAGGATGTGGGTATTGCTTACTATCTGGTATAATTAATTTTCAGTAGTTCTTCTACCTTTTAAATTATTTATTTTTAAAGATACCAACACTAATGTGACAGATCAGTTATTTTGTGGACTGTCATACATTTTGGTTTGTTTCCTTTTGGAATCATTTAACCTATTGCTCCATTTCCTCTTTGGATGGAAGACTTAATTAAGATTATGCAGTTCTGGTAAAAATGCTTCATAGAAGAGCTTTGTACATGTTTCATATTGAGAGGCATGGTATGTCAAGTGATTTGACCCCTTGGTTAAGATCTGCCTTCCAGGTCATTTAATTGAAAAGTGTATTTTCCTATTTGCATTTAGCAAATTATCTGTGAGATAATACTCTGGTGCTTTGAGAATATACTGTTTATACAATAGTCTTTTACTCAAAAATTTAATATCCATTTGCATGAGTCAGTTACATAATTGGAGTTACATAATTGGATGTCAGTTACATCTTTTGAGATGACGTCCTACTAAGATCCCTTGGCTAGGCTCAAGCTTGGAATCCTTGTGCCTCAGTCTCTCAGGGTTTGCACATTCATTACTCTACACATTTACTAATTTCTCTTCAGCCAGGAAGAGCTTTATGTTAAAAACTGAGAATGACCTATAATTGTTTCTAAAAAAGGCAACTTAAAGGCTTAGTTATTTCCTTCTAATTACAATTTTTCAGAGAAAGGATTAAGTACAATAGTTGCTGTTAATGGTAGCAGATAATTTGTTAAACAAAATTGATTTCATGGATTTTTATTTATAAAGTATATAAAATCTATAAGCAATTATGCTGTAACTGTTTATTTAGAAAAAGGAAACATGCTTTTAATTTTTTTCCCCCAGTACTGGGAATGAACATTTTAGTGTTTAAATGCCCCCAGCTTTGGCAAAATTTAGGATAACTTTCCAAGATTTTTTTTTGTTAACTTTTAATATACCCTGATTAATCTTTGATCATATCTTGCTTTTTATTATTACCAAAAAAAATTTGTAGGAGCTTTTATTACTAAAACATTTTTGTACTTTATAATGTTCAAATTACTTGTGGGGAATGGGTATATGTACATAATGTATCTTAATTCCTTTCTTTTCATCCCTTTTGCTGCTTTCCCTCCCCTTCCATCCACCTTTTGATTCCACCCCTCCCTTTTTGTACATTTTCTCAGTACATGTTAATGTTCTTTGTGTGGAATTGGCACATATACATAACATTTAATTCCTCTGTTCATCCCCTTTCCCTCCCTGAACCTCCATCTTTTGATCACTTCTCCTTTTTTTTTCCCCCCCTGCAGTACCAAAGATTGAACTTGGGCCCCTGTGTATCCAAGGTTGGCGTGGTACCACTTGAGCTAAATCCCCAACCCCCTTCTCCTTTTTAAAAAGATCTACCTTCCTACTTCCTGTCATCTATCTTTTATTTTGTTCTGTATGTATACTTTCAGTTTCTCAAATAAGAAACCATGAGATACTAAGCTTGTGTGTCTCATTTATTTCAGTTACCATTTTGGTTTCAAGGTACATCAGTCTTCCTACATATGACTCAAAGTTATCTTCAAAGTTACTGGCAGAGTAATATTTCATAGATTTCATAGAATCTTGTAGTTACCTTACCTAGTGCTGGGATCAGCCCTTTCTCCGGAGTTTTAGTAATTAATATTTTATAAAGCAAAATGTGGATGCTAGCCATGTTATTATGGCTGATGGTGTTATTGCTTTGTTTACATTCTTAGTTCTTAATAAAACTTTTTTTTCTTTTTTGGTCCAGGAATTGAACTCAGGGCCTTATGTTTGCCAGGCAGGCACTATGCTGCTAAGCTACATTCCCAGCCCAATACAACCACTTCTTTGCAGTAGTTTTTTGTTTTTTGTTTTGTTTTGTTTTTTGAGACAGGGTCTCGCTTTGTAGTTCAGGCTGGCCCTGAGCTCACTATGTAGCCCAGGCAAGCCTCGAACTCAGCAATCCTCCTGCCTCTGCCTCCCGAGTGCTGGGATTACAGGTGTGAGCCACCACACCCTGCACTGTGGTGTGTGGTATTGATGGCTGGTGGGCGTGAGTCACCACACCCAGCATTGTATGTGGTTACCGGGATCCACTCAGGGCCTTGCGCTTGCCAGGCAGGCGCTGGAACCACTAAGCTAAATCTCTGGCCCCCTCTTTGCAGTAGTTTTGAAGGGTTTTTTTGTTTTGTTTGGTTTTCTTTTATATTTCTCAGAACTTTGTTGTAGTCTCAGAAATTATGGAGTACCTAAGAGCATTTGTATATGTGGATTATATCTACTGATATTTTTCATTGTTAGAAATTAAAGTTGAGAAATTATATTTGTAACATTGCCATTGGTAATTTGGAAAATGTTAGTTTACTGAAGTATGCAAATCTAAGAGTTGACAAATTTTATTATGCCATGTTGACCACCTCTGTTACTGACATCACTGATCTAATCTAAAAAGTCCAAGTATTGCCGGGCGTGGTGACTTATGCCTGTAATCCCAGCACTCAGGAGGCAGAGGCAGGAGGATTGCTGAGTTCAAGGCTTGCCTGGGCTGCATAGTGAGTTCAGAGTCAGCCTGAACTACAAAGCGAGACCCTGTCTCAAAAAGTCCAAGTATTAAGTAGCTGTCAAGTTGTATGTCTAGATACTAGCTTCCTCAAATTCTAACTTCTCAGCGAGGTGTATTGGCTCAGGCTTATATCCCCAGTACCTGGCTACATAGTGAGTTCAGGATCAGTTTGAACTACAAAGTGAGACCCTGTCTCCAAAAAACTTAAAAAAAAAAAATTCTACTCATTTAAGAGCTTAAATTTTACTACTGGAAAATATTGTCCCTTCTTTGCCTTGCAGAATTCATTTCATTCAGTTTTGAAAAAATATCTGCTGGCCTGTAATCCCAGCACTTGGGAGACAGAGACAGGAGGATTGCTCAGTTCGACGCTTGCCTGGGCTACATAGCGAGCTCAGGGCCAGCCTGAACTGCAGTGAGACCCTGTCTCAAAAAAAAAAAAAAAAAAATCTGCTGAATACTCAAGTCTGAATAACTATAGTTTGTTGGCTGTTCTTTCAAGGCTAATTTTGCAAAGAAAAAAAAACAACAGTACATTTAGTTTACTCATGAATGTACATTTTCTTGAGACAGTGGTTGCACTGATATAATAGAACAAACTGCCAGAGCAAATATTTCAGCACAGTGAAAAAGACATATAACATCTCAATAGTATCCTCTAAAGGACTGTGGACACTCCTCAGAATATCATAGAGAATATCTTTGAGAATCACTTCCCCACAGTGCTCTCTGTGCATGAAATAGTTTCAGATTCATAGTATCAATTTAAGCTACTAATAATAAACCTGCTAAGGGAAAATGAAGAATTTGAAGAAAATGAGTTTTTCCTCCTTAGAATATATATATCATTTAAGGATATACAGTCAAAATACTACATTTAAATATCATTCAAATAACTTCAGTGTGTATTTACAAGTTTGATAGAATTGTTTCTTTTTGTTTTCAGCCATAAGGGTCTTTTTTATTTAAGCTTACATTTGAAAAAAATACAACACTTGTATATCTCAATTTATACTGGGAATTTAGCTCAGTGGTTCCAGTGCCTGCCTCGCAACCACAAGGTCCCAAGGTTGATCCCCCAGTACCATATGTGGTGGCTCACACCTGTAATTCGAGCACTTGCGAGGCAGAGGCAGGAGGATTGCTGAGTTCAGTGTCAACCTGGGCTACATAGTGAGTTCAGGACCAGCCTAAACTATAAAGCGAGACCCTATCTCAAAAAATAAAATGAAATACACTAGAGAAAAATGTACCTGGAGAAGTCTTGGTTCCATCTCTATCACTGCAACTTATGCATTCATCATTTTTACCACCTCTTGCTCACAATTTCTTTTGGTTAGGATTTTTATGATAAATAAACATACATATTTTTTCTTGCCCTATTTGTAAAATAAATGTCTATTTACAAGTATGTATTCTCCTAGTCCTTTCTCATTCAAAATATATATCCTCTGTTCTACACCTTGTTTGTTGCCATGTAGTTAAAATTTTATCAAGGGAGCCGGGCGTGCTGGCTCACACCTGTAATCCCAGCACTCAGGAGGCAGAGACAGGAGGATTGCTGAGTTCGAGGCTTGCCTGGACTACATAGTGAGCTCAGGGCCAGCCTGAACTACAAAGTGAGACCCTGTCTTTAAAAAAAAAAAAAAAAAAATTCATCAAGGGATCACTGATTGTATAAAGAGAGATGTACAGTTTTTTTTATGCTTGCCTAGTACTTGATCATGTGGTTGTATATTGGTGTATTTCAGTGTATTCAGCCAATCCTCTATCACTGGGCTAATTCAAAGTTTGATAGCAATAAAATACATACTGAGATGAATAGTACCTAAGGCTTTGCTTTTAAACCTTGATAACAATAAATTTTAGATTGATATTTCCACTGAAAGTTAACTAATACCTTTGAGTTATAATTGTTAAAAGCTGACTAAATTTATAACTGACTTACATGTCTATATCGTTGGTTATTTGCTATCTAGTCTTATCAATGTAAGAATAAAATATTTCTCTTGATAGTTGCTTCCTGTATATGATATACATTGAAATTTTAAAAATATAGCTTTCAAATTTTTGTGTGAATACTTATAATAGTATATATAATGAACAAATAGAAAATAAAATCTCCCATTAGACTTTCATTGTTTTGTCATTTTTTTCCTAGGTACAATAACAGATAGAAAGCTGTTTACGCATCACATTTCTTTAGAGCCAGTTACCTGTGGACCCTCTTGGTAACTTGTGTTTAAATTACTTAAAAATTCTGTTTTGGAAAGCTTGAATCAGGATTAGAAAGTTAATGTTTTGGTTGTGTTTTATAGTACTGTTCATACTGCTATTTCACTTTTCAGTTTTTAGCCAACTTTGTAAAGTAGCAAAACAGATTAAATTCTAATTTTATGGATGATATATTAAGGTTGAGCTGGATTAAGGCAGTACTCAAAATCAATTAATAAAAAGAAGACAGATTTTTCTTTTTCCTCTACTCCCTCTCTAAACTCTACTAAAATTACCAATAGAGTTTTTTAATATGGAATTTTCCAGGACATTGATCAAAAGAAATAAAGAGTTTAGAAGCCAAAATATGGATGACATGGCCAGCCTGAGAACACTAAATCCTGCCATTAAAGAAAGCGGAGAAACTACCCTGTTTCCCCCGAAGAACCTGAGCAAGGTTCAGATTGCAGCAGCTTTGCTTCCTTTGGCAGAGTAGAAAATAGTGAGATTAATGGAAACTCCATTTAAAAAGCATCTGTATCTCCTCCTCTACTGCTGATGAGAATTTACTGCTTTGCTTCAGAAGACCAGCAGTTTATTCTACAGAGAAAATGAATTGGAATCCTCATTTGGATGTGGGTTCGGGAAGGGGGAACAGCTGAGGGAAGAAGAGTGAAAACAGAAATGAAGTAAAAATCTGTGTGCTGAGCACTAAAATCCCAGGTCCTTTTCCCGCACTGCACTCACAAAACTGGCCAGACACTGGGAAACTTTGTGAGGAGTGGATATGACCAGCCTAGTAGAAAAGACTGAAAAGTTCTGACAGTTGAAAGTACTCAGCTAAAAAGACATGGCAGTCAATTGACAAGAGCCCTGTCAACACACAGGTCTTCTATTTAGGCAGATGTTTAGTACTTCTCTTAAATGAGAGGAAGGCAGGGTTCTAATTCAGGGGGAGGCTCCTGAGGTGACCGTGACAGACAGGACCATAGAAAAGAAATAGGGGAGATAGTTCCACTGATGAAGGAGGTAAGAACGGACCACTGGTGGAGCTGGAGGGGAAACGTTGAAAAGGTCCTTTTGACAGACTTTCCTATCATGTGAAGTGCAAGGCTGGGAGTAAGTGTGTGCAAAACAATCATAGCCTTGAAAATTATGGTGGTGTTTTGGAACAGCAGCCACGATGAGTGCACAACAATTCCTGGAGTAGCTTTTCCTTGGGGCATTTGCACTCATTTGTATACACTCACTTGCTGCTAAATAATCTATTTTCTCTCCAATGTAGCACAACTAACAAACGGCAAGAAATCCAGAACCTAAATTTTACTGCACCTGATCAACAATTTCTGTCTAAATCTCATCTTTATGAACATTTGACTTTGGAAAAATCTTCAAACAGTTTAGCAGTTTCAAGACAGCCATTTTATAAAGTTCCTACTGTAAGAAATGAAAAAATGCGCTCAATTTCTACAGGCAAATCAGTCAAGGTCTTTGTTCCACCTTTCAAAACTACATCACATTTTCACAAAGATGAATATTGTCTGAGCAAGGATACTAATTTAGAGGCAAACAAACAAAAACAAAATATAGATAAATGTGGCTCTGACGATACTAAAAATAATGTTAATGACAGTGAGATTCATCGGTCTAACAAAAACAGCTCTGATCAAGCAACAGAGATTTTCACAAAGTGTAAAGAACCTTTAGGTATGTAAGACAACTTCTATGTCTAATTTTGCCTGTGGTTGGATATTTATCTTAATATATGTGTCCTAAGGGGTTCCCCATTTTGTTTCAATTAATAATTTCAGAACCTTTGTAAATACTTCAGGTTATCTAAACCCAAAGATAAGGTTTAAGTTCATGTTTTCTTTTGAAGATGACTATTCATAGGCTTTCTTTAAAAAAAAAAGATTTGACACAATCTAAGATTGCTACTATTGAAACATTTATCATACTAATTTTCTTCCAAAATTGAGATAAAAATAATAGATGTATTTTCTATTTTTACAGTTTTTTCAATCCTTGAATATTTAAAAGCAGTTAGGAGCTTCCTCTTATCTGTATGAAAATTTTGAGAATATTGCTGTGTACTTTTATAAAATAGGAGTTGCACTTTTTAAATTTATATTTAATTTCATTTTTGCTAATTTGTTTTTCTACAGATTTAGTGACAAGCCTCCAGAATGCCAGAGAAATACAAGATATTCGAATCAAAAAGAAAGAAAGACAGCATATTTTTCCACAGCCAGGTAGTCTTTATCTTGCAAAAACATCCACAATGCCTCGAATCTCTCTGAAAGCAGCAGTAGGAGGCCGAGTTCCCTCTGTGTGTTCTCATGAACAGGTACCTGTGTCTGTAATACTTAGAGCTTTTATAGCAAAGGATGATTTTATTAACTAGTATCAGCCAGTTGTTGTGTTGGAAGAATAGTATTACTACTAGAATAGATGAATGAATCATACTTCCACATCAGCCTTCAGTGGCCACCTCCTTTTCCTTTGCCAGACCTGCCTTATCCTGTTAAAGTAACTATGCCTAAAAGCATTTGTTTAATCTTTCAAATCTAGGCTTTAGAGAAGAGTAGTGACCTTGAATGTAAAATGTGAATAATTGATAGCCGGTGAACCTTCCAAATTTTTAGAAGAGGATTGTGGGCGAATCATAATTATCTGTGTAGAATTTTTAGCAACAAAAAGGTGGAAATAATGTTGATAGTTTCAACAGCTAACATTGAACTTTTTTTTTTATATCCAAGGCACTCTTAGCCCTTTGTATGCATCAGTTATGTATCACTTAGGTCAATCCTCACCCCACCCCAAAGAAAACACTATTATTTTGTCCATCCTTTTGTAAATGAGCAGACTGAACCACAGAGAGGGTAAAGTAACTGCCCACAGTTACTCAACTAGTAAATGGAAGAGCTGCAATTCCAGAGTAAGGGTCTGACTCCAGAGTCGAGTGCTGAACGTACAGAAGGACACATGGGTTGGACATGGGTCGAAAATGGATCAGAACCCCTTAACGTCCTTACCCTTTTCCGTATTTTCTACTTTTCACTCTCTGGGACTCAAATAGGTTTGGTAAGTTATTTTTTAATCTCCAGAATGCCTTCCTGTGGCATATTTAGCAGGAGGCAGTATACACAGAAGGAATAAAATCATATAGCAGGCTTTTGAAGATATAGGTCACTTCTAGTACATTATAGGCCTAGCTTTTAGCAAAGGTTTGTTTGGAGCCATTTTTTGTTTTGTACTTTGTGTGTATATGTTGTATGTGTGTGGTGCTAGGAATTGAACCCAGGACCTTGCACATACTAAGCATGCACTCTACTACTCAGCTCTACCCACACCCCACTAAATATAATAAATTTTTCAGAATTTGAATGCGAAGATTTTGGCACATTCGTTTTTGTGTTAAACTTTTTTTATTCTGCCAAGTGTTTCATTTGACTCTTGTTATCAAATTTTTCTATTTTGTGCAGCTTTATATGTACGGCGTATCTAAACAGTGCATGAAAATTAATAGCAAAAGTGCAGAATCTTTTCGATTTCATACTCAGGAATATTTTGGTAAGGAAGATTTACAGGCTGGAAATGGAATACAGTTGGCTGATGGTGGATGGCTTATACCTGCTAATGATGGAAAGGCTGGAAAGGAAGAATTTTATAGGTAATGTCTGCAAAATATGTTGCCTTTTATATATTTTACATGTTCTATCATCCTGTCCCTCACAATTGCCCTTTTGTGTTTCTTTATGTCTCTTGAACTAAAGCTGGCTAGAAATTTAGTTTTTACATATCGAATCATTTTTAGTACACTGTGGTTTGGTGGGCATTCTGATAAAATCTACGAAATGATCCCTAACATCTTTTTACACTAAGTAGGCCTGGTCTCTGGAAGAGTGAATGTGCTTGGTCCTAGAATTTAATGATTGAGGTTTTCTTATATTGACTATTTTTCTATGCTTAATTAAAGCTGGTAAAAAAGTTAAATTTGAGTGGTTTTATGATAGACACAGTCATCCACAAACATGCACACATTTATGTCATCTCTTTCACTGCATAATCTATAAACTATAAATACTAAACGTTAAATAGAAAAATTTAAGTATTAGTAATACCAAATAACTAGAAAATATCCTCACTCTAAAGCAGTGGTGGCAGGCTTTTTATAGCTTTCAGTGATACAAACAGTCCCCTGCAGTGTTCATGCTGTGAGTTTGACACCATTGCTCTAAAACATCATCATTTTAGGGACTATATAATCATTTTTATTCCTTATTTACATAAACAATATTTTTGCTATCAGGATATATTGCCTCAGTCTACAGGAAGAGATGGGAATCATTTCTTTAGTGTCCTTAGCTTTAAAAAATCTTTACACTTTTCCAGCATTACTAGTTTAGGGAATATGGTAAAACATCTCTTCCTGAAGTGTTTTAACTTTTTTGGAGTATTGTAAAGAGGAGAAGCCCATGTTTGTTTCTTACGTAACACATCTACTCACTGTTGCTGTAGGAAAATTATACTGTAACACTTGTATTATTTCTTGTACTCAATAGACTGCATAATGTAGAGATCATTTACTTGTAGTCAAGTGAGCAGAGTTCAGAAAGTAAGCATATTTGAGTTCTTTTCATTTGTTTTTTGATTGTTCAGCAAGTAGTTATTGAGCATCTACTATGTCCTAAGTAGTAGGCTAAGCACAAGACAAAGCAAAATAGAAAGATCCCTGTCTTAATGAGTCCTGTGTTTTAGTGAAAATTCTTTAAAGTAGCAAGATGTACATGGAAGTTGCACTTTTCTTGGGGGTGGTGAATCTGGGGGGTTGAATCCCCCAGGGTTTTCACACTGAGCTACATTCCCAACCCTTTTTTTTTTTTTTTTTTTTTTTGAGAAACGATCTTACTAAGTTGCCCAGGCTGGGCTCAAACTTGAAATCCTCCTGCCTCTGCCTCCCAGTGCTGGGGTTTTGGGCTTGTGCCACCACTCCCAGCTGCAACTTTTAAATAAAATGGTCGGAAATACCCTGAAGTGAGCACAGGATTATTAAAAGTAGATGAGGTAGAAAGAGGACCTCATAGAACTTCATAACCTTGGCTTTCATTCCATGAGTAGCAATTTGTCCTCTGAGTAAACCATTAGAAGGTTTAAAGTAGAGAGTGATAGGATCTGACTTATTTTTGAAAAATTATTTTGAAAAAGTATTACTTCTTGAGATTGGTCGTTGGAGAGGAGCAAAGATGAAGCCACAAGGTCACTTAGGAAGCTATTGCAGAAGTCCTGGTGCAGGACGGTTGCTGGAACCATGAAGGTGGCTGGATTCTAGGTACGGTGTGAAGGTGGCCCCGTAGATCAAGGATTGCGTGTGGAGACTGAGCACCTGGAAGGATGGTTACCACTTAACACTGCTAGAATCAAGAACAAAGATGGAAGGGAAATTGGGACTTCAGCTTTTATTACTTAAAGCTTCGAATCTGATAATGGTCATCCAAGTAGAGATGTTAGGTAGCCAGTTGGATGTGCATGTCAGGAATTCATAGGTGAAGTAGAGACCAAATAAATCAATTTGGGGATTGTCAGCATGTAGATGGAATTTAATGCCACAAGAAAGGAAGATGATCAGAAAGTCAGGAGAGTTGAAGAGCTATGTGTTGCATGCGAAGAGAAACCACGTCATGAGAAGAGCGAGTGAGCAGCTGTCATGGTCACTGTTGGTAGGTGGCAAAAGCAGGTGATCACTGGCTAGATTTAGCAATGCAGAAAGCGTTACTAACCTTATTAAAGTAGTTTTTTGATGCTTTAAGTTTATTAAATTATATTTGGTATGGCTCATTTCTTTATAAATTATAGTTCTAGAAGACACCTAAACAAGTTGCAGTGTTTCTTCCTTTATTATACTGGATACATGCAGTTTTAACTACACAGAATGCAAGGCTGCCATGGGTGATGGGGTCGTGCAGTGTAGAGAGGACATTCTGCGGTGGGAGGCAGTCAGGGCAGAGCCCACTGCTGCTCTCTGCCACTCCTGCTTAACCTTATCCCCGCAGGACTCACTCCCGGGCAGCCTCGATGCTGAGTGGAGGGAAATCCATCAGCTATTACTGCATTACATTCTAATGTTTATAACAATGACAGCCAAATGCCATATTTGACAATTACAGTACTTCTTCCTCTCCAATATGCACTCTGATGTTTGGAATGATTTGACTTACTACTACTTACTACAGAAGGTTTTCCTACAGTGATTACACCAACAGGGCTTTCTCCAGTGTGGATGCTGTGATGTTCATTAAACGTAAGGTTTCTCCCAGTGTGCATTCTCTGGTGTTTGGTAACATTGGAGCTATTTCTAAGGCTTTTCTACGCTCAGCACATACATATCTCTCTCCTAGGGTGGGTTTAGTAGGCATGAGTCTCCCCTTTTCCTGGAACCTTTTTTTTTTTTTTTTTTTTTTTTTTGTGGTACTGGAGATTGAACTTGGGTTCCTTGTGTGTCCAAGGTTGGCACAGTACCACTTGAGCTAAATCCCCAGCCCCAAACCTTTTTTATTTTTAAGCAAAACGTTGTTGGTACATTTTAGATAAACATATGAGAACACTCATTATACAAAATTTGTACCTATACGTGTTTTTTCCTGTCCCTTCCCTTTTTCCCATTTCTCCCCTCCCTTTCCTAAATAGAAGGCTTTGTTTCCATTTTTTTCTTCTATTTTCACTTTTTTTTCATGTCTCTTCCTTTCCCCTTCCTTTGTTTCCCTTCTCATGTGAACATTTTCTTCCCATTTTCCAATATCTATTATACATTTCTACTTTTGGCATCTCATACTAGAGAACCAATGTGATAAATAAACATGTATGTCTAATTATTTCACTTAAGAGTACAGTCTCAGTGTGTATGCATTTAACTATAAATGTCTCAGCCTCGTCCTTTGTGACAGAGTTGTACTCCATTTATTAAAAAAAATCGCATCTTTTTTTATCCACTCATTAGCTGATAGGTCTTTGGGCTATTTCCAAGATTTAGCTATTACAAATTGTAACCCTGTAAACATTGGGTATGTATATATCACCGTAGTATGATACTTTTAATTCTTTTGGGGAGATACCAAGAAGGGGAATAGCTTGGTCAAACAGAACCTGTAATTTTAGTGTTTTAAGGAATCTCACACTGATTTCCATAGTCCTTATACCAGTCTACATTCCCACCAGCAGTGGAGAAGGGTTCCTGTTCCCCAACAACCCCAAAAGCAATTATTATTGGCTGATTTCTTGATAGCATTCATTCTTTTGGGAATGAAATGGAATCTCAGCATTGTTTTAATATGCATTCAATGACCGGTGGTGTCAAACATGTTTTCAGGTATCTGCTATTTCTATTTCTTTTTTTTTTTTTTTTTTTTTGCTTTTTGAGACAGGGTCTCGCTTTGTAGTTCAGGCTGGCCCTGAGCTCACTATGGTGCCCAGGCAAGCCGCCGCAAACTCAGCAATCCTCTTGTCTCTGCCTCCCGAGTGCTGGGATTACAGGCGTGAGCCACCATGTTTGGCATTGTGGTATGCGGTGTTGATTGTTGGTGGGCGTGTCTCCACGCCCAGCATTATATGTGGTTACCGGGGATCGAACTCAGGTCCTTGTGCTTGTGAGGCAGGCGCTGGAACCACTGAGCTAACCCTCTGGCCCTGCTATTTCTATTTCTTATTGAAGCTGTGTCTGTTCATTTCAGATTTCTGTTTTTGGATTGGATCTTTAAATTTGGGGGCATCTGATTTTTGATTTCTGTATATTCTAGATAGTAGTCCTTTGGGGAATAGCTGGAAGAAATTTTTTCCCACACTGTAGGTTGTCTTTTTGCTCTGTTGGTGGTTTCTGCTGTGCAGAAGTTTTAATAAGATGAGATCTCAATTGTTGATTCTTTGTAATAGTACCTGTACAGTGAGTTTTATTCATAAATGCAGCCTACACACTGTCTTCAAGGGTTCTACCTATTCTCTCTTCCAGCAGATTGTTTCTGTCTTAATAATTTAGATCATTAATCTATTTGATTTTAGTTTAGTGCATGGTGAAAGATGGGTCTAATCTCAATCTCTGCCCTATGGAAAGCCAGTTTTTCCATCACCACTTATTAAAGAGGCTGTCTTCCAGTGAAGTTGTTTGACTCCTTTGTCAAATACAAGGTGGCTGAATGTGTTAAGAGTTGTTTCTGCATCTTCTAATCTGTTTCATTGATCCTCAGGTCTGGTTCAGTTTGGTTTGGTTTGGTTTGGTTTTGCCAGTGCTGTGCTGTTTTTAATCACAGTTGCTTTGTAGTATAATTGTAAGTCAGCAATTGTGATGCCCCCTGCCTTGCCTTTGTTGCCCTGATTGACTTTGCTATTCTAAGGTCTCTTCTGGAGCCTGTTTCTTGAAGAGCATTTTTTTTGCCCCTCTTTGCCTTTCAGGATTTACCTACCCTCTTTCTGACCTGGCCTCACATTTATTGGCAGTAATTGTTGGAATGTTACCCCTCCTTCTGCAGTCCATCTGCACAAGACTCTTCTTTATAACTGTTTTGTTCATTTGCTGATTTTCTCATTCTGGGAATTCATTTGGAGAGGGAGAGCTTAATAGAGTGCAGTGAAAGAGCAGTTGAAGAAGAGTAGGAAATACAGTCAGTTGTTTCAGGAATTGCCAAAGAGAGAAGCAGAAAAAGTCAGTTCTTGGAGGAGGAAATCAGATCAAAAGGAGTAAATGTAAACTTGTGTGTTTTAAGATGCAAAAACATTTTTTAATGCCAATAGATATTGTGTAGTAGAGAAAAAAACATTGTGATACATGTATTAGCTTTCTGTTGTTATTGCAGAAACCTGAGATAATTAACTTAGAGAAAAGGGCTGTAGTTTTAGAGGTTCCAGTTCACAATCAGTTGACCTCATTGCTTCTGAGCCATGACACGGTAGTATGTTCTGGCAAGCATGTATGGTGAAGCAGAACTGTTCACAGCATGAGCAGTGTGCAAGAGGAAGAGAAAGGGGCCAGGGCACACCCCCAGGACCAACAGGGGGTGAGTGTCAACATAAATCTTGGAGGATAGAAACTAGAGCAAAGAAAGGGCGGTACCTGGAGGAGCAAGTAGGATCTGGGAGTGCCAGTTAGGTTGTACATTTTGAAGTAAGAAACAAAAACTACGTTTTTGTGCTGAAGGATATTAATAAGAGGGAAAAATGACCAATTCTGGAGAAAAGGCATTTCCTAAATGAATGGCTTCGATTGGGCAATGGGGTGGGAGCTTGTGCACAAAGGACTGAAGCCATAGTAGTGTAAAGGTGTAAGACAGGGTGGTGAGGCAGGGCTTAGGGAAGCGCACTTTTGATTACTCCTGTTGGCTCTTAGAGTAAGAATAAGAAAGGATGAAGAGTAAAGAGATTTAGGGAGATAAATGCTATTAAGATGAGCCCAAGACTACTGAAGAGCATTTGCAGGTGTGATTTCTAGGAATATCCTCCATAAAAAGAAAAACAAATTATCTAAAATTTATTTCATTTTCAAAGAAGAGCCCTATATAAATCTAAATCATTTTATTGATCATTTCTTTAAGTAGAGTTTTTATTTGTATGCTGTTTTGATACATGATAAATAATTTTCTGAAATCATACGTTCACACATGAAAATTCAAAGTCTTGACTGGTTTTGTTTTATTTTGTTTTGTTTGTACAGAGCACAATCAAGTTATAATATTATCTGATGTGGGTTTTTTGTTTCCTCTGCATTATTTCCTCAGGGCTCTGTGTGATACCCCAGGTGTGGATCCAAAGCTTATTTCTAGAATTTGGGTCTATAATCATTACAGATGGATTATATGGAAACTGGCAGCTATGGAGTTTGCGTTTCCTCAGGAATTTGCTAACAGATGCCTAAGCCCAGAAAGGGTCCTTCTGCAACTAAAATACAGGCAAGTTTCAAGCCCTATACTCGGTAATCGCATCCTATGGTATGACCCACACTCTGCAGTCTGCGACCTCCTCGCCTTTGTGTGGCACAAAGTTGTTCTCATCGTCTCCAGCCCTTGCTTACCAGAGATCATATATTCACTTGTCTCTTGCCTCCCTCTTCCCAACTCCCTCTTCAACCTCTTGGTGTATGAAAAGAAGACAATTACTAAATTGACCTACTATTCAGGAATTGCTAACAAAGCATTTTATTTTGGCTTTGTACTCATATTAACACTATAAAATAATGTATATCTAAAAATCTTTAGATTATCTTTACAGTATTTCTTTGATAAATTTTCTTATTTATTGGCCTTGTTTTCAATGAAATTCTTGGCACAGTTCCTAAAACAAGCATTTTTAAACATTTTTAGATATGATATAGAAATTGATAGAAACAGAAGATCCGCCCTAAAAAAGATAATGGAAAGGGATGATACAGCTGCAAAAACACTTGTTCTGTGTGTTTCTGAAATTGTTTCATCGAATGCAAATACAGCCGAAACTCCTCGCAGTAAAACTAGTGTGGACAACAAGAAAGTGGCCATTATGGAACTTACAGATGGATGGTATGCTATCAAGGCCCAGCTAGACCCTCCTCTCGTAGCTCTCTTAAAGAACGGGAGACTAGCTGTCGGTCAGAAGATCATTATCCATGGAGCAGAACTGGTGGGCTCTCCTGATGCCTGTACACCTCTTGAAGCCCCAGAATCTCTTATGTTAAAGGTAAATTAAGGCATGTCTAGGTAAGATTCACTCACTAGCTCACTTAAATTCTTAAGCAGTTTTTTTTTTTTT
>PVIC010005513.1:0-57559 GCA_004025085.1 Thryonomys swinderianus
CTTTACAGTAGCAAAATGGCCATCAATCAACTCTATCACTCTGTAGATGTGCTAACACTTTGGCTCAAAGGAGACCAGTACCAGAATCTCATCGAATAGCAAAATGGGAAAACTGCCTGGTGTCCCAGGCAGGATGGTACAGCCCGCTGTGTGACAGGCTCCCATCCTGAGATCTATACAGAGGCGGAGGGGAATGAAACTCACATGGGGTAGGGACGGGAGGCTCAGAGAAATACATCTGCTCTCAGTCCTGATCTTGAGTACAGAACAGGCAGTCCCAGGAAGCTCTGGGTGCCTCAGTTCCCCACTGTGCCTCTGTGGTGAAAATCGGCATGCGTCTTCCAAGATCCTGGCCAGTCAAGGGCTGGGGATGGGATGTGGCGTACTCGTCTCAGTGAGGACAAAGTGGGCCTTCACCCCAGGGCACGTATCACTCAGGGAAGAATCACTGTCTCCGTTCATCATTCCTGTTATTCAGTGTTTACTGCAGGTGATTTTTACTTCCTGCCTTTGGGGAAGGGACGTGGGGCTTCCCTGCAGGCATCTGGAGTGCCAAGTCCTCCCTCCTCAGTGGAAGGTCGGTCCAGACAGTGGGAAGTAACACCCAAGACTGGACCCACCGGCAGAGCAGTGTGGGGCCAAGTTGGCTGAGGTACGTCTGGTACGACATGCTGTGAGAATCCTTTCTCCTAGTCACCCTTGCAGAACTGTAGGGCAGCACCAGGGGAAAGGGAAGGCAGATGGTGCTGGTGCCAGTGCCTGCCAACCAGGAGGTATGAAACACTGGTAGTGGTTCCCAAGGGCTGAATAAAGTGGACCGAGGACCTGCGACCCTGCACTGGTCCTGTGCAGACACATTCTTTTAGGCTGCCTGGAGGCTTCTAAACCCAAGGGGACTTATGGAGCCTGTTGAGGAGGCAGCTGGAGACTGTAGACCCCAGAGAGAGGAGCTCAAGTGAGGAGACTGGGTCTCCCACAGGGCTGGCCCTGTATCTGGCAATGTAAGCCCTGGCACACTTAACTTCCCTCAGCCCTCGTGCTTTCCTAGGGCTACAGAGGAGCAGAGGAACTGAACAGGAATTCCTTTGGGTTCATGATGGGATAGATAAGCTATGCAGACGGATGAAGGGGCAGGAACAGACTCGTGAAGGAGCCAGCCCAAGCCTCCCCGGTGGATGTTTCTGATCTGCACCTATCCACTCATCCCAAGAGCCGGGCCATGACAGGGCCACACAGGAAAGGATGGCGGAGCAGCCAGAGGAGGGCAGGAGTGGGAAGCTTCACCTGGACCTGGCCTTTTCCCATGAGTCTGTCTGTGCTCTCGCCGTCCTCCTTGGCAATCTTCGTTTTGTTGTAACACTTTTCATAGCACAGTATCCGCAGGGTCTGGGAGCCTTCCAGCTCAATCTCAAATTCCTATGGGCCAAAAAAAGAAAAGTTGCACATGAAGGAGCAGGTCCCAGAGTGCGGAGGTCAGCCCTTGGGGCTGAGGAAAGCCCTGAAGCATGGCTGGCCAACAAAGATGTCTCGCTGCCCCACGACCTCGCCTTGAGAAACTCTTCACTTAGTCTTCAGGTCTAAGGAATGTTTCCTGTGGGGCCACTGTCATTTCAGCGTGGCCCAACCTGGATGGTCCTCCAAGCCTTTCATCTCTCTCAAACCTAATTTAAACTCTGCACGCCAGAATCTCCAAGGCTGGTCCCTATACCACTGGCATCAGAGTCTCAGGGATGCTCATTCAAGATGTGGTCACCAGGAATGGTGATGCATGCCTGTAATCCCAGCTACTCAGGAGACTGAAGCAAGACAACATCGTGCGAACATGAAACTATTCTGTATGATATTATCACTGTACCTATGTGTCACTACATATCTGTCAAAATCCAGAGAGAACCCCAGTATCATTTGTGCACATGTCAATCCTCCCTCACCACTGATAATACATGTCTCATTCTGGTGGAGGTTTCAATGGTTAGGACAGGAAGGAGGTCTATGGGAATCCTTTGTTCCTCCTCTCAATTTTGCTGTGAACCTAAAACTGCTCCAAAGAAACAGAACATAGGTTGGGAATTGTGATGCCTTGTATCTAGCTGTTTCCCCAAAAGCTTATGTCATAGGTGAGGAGTTTTGAAGATAGCTGGATAAGGATGTGTGAATGTGGACAGAGGTATGATGCCAAGATTAAGGTGCCCCACTCTGGGTGTAGGTGGCATCAATCAATAAGCTTGCATCCCAGATGCAATATTAAGGGACAGAAAGAAGGCAGCTGCTGCTGCTGCTTTACTGTCCACTGTCTTCTGCCTGCCCTGCCACACTATGGACTGTTTTCCCCCAGCACTGCCCCTCTGTCATGCTGCCCTGCTTTGGAACCAGTTGGCTATAGAATGAAACCTCCATGGGTTTAGCTCAATAGTACAGCATGTGCTTTGCATGTGCAACTCCTTGGGTGCCATTCCTAACTTCATAAAATGAAATAAAATAATTAAATTCGGTTTTAAAAAAGTGGTCCACGGAGGCTGACAGGATACAGAAAGATCTGGAATGCTGCCCTGGGTTTTCAAGTTGTCTGCTGTGGGTATGTGGAATTAACTTGTTTTTCTGTCTCCCTTATGGTACTTTCTACAAACTCTCCACTTCACACTTGTTCCTGTGCACATGTGGGCACTAGGGAGGGAGTCTGAGGTGGATGAGGAGGTTGTGCCAGGTAAGTCCTCCTGAATGAGCTGCGTGGACACCAGGTGACTTCCTGCTTAGAACACTCCATGCCTCTGGAGCGTTGGCTGCTGTCCTGCACCTGAACTTTTTCAGCCTCCAAGAACTCTTTCCTTGTTGCTTCTCCTGCAGAATGCCCTCTTCTGGAACCACCCTTGCTTTTTGCAAAACATCCTATGATTAATCGTAAGAGGCTCTGAGCAGCCTTCCACACGTGCCGACCTTTTTTGCAGGGACATCCAGAGCTACAGTCAACAGGTAACCTTATGGATTTCTGTGTTCTTGGTCTACTCAGTCAACAAGTCGAATAATCAAAGAGTAGTGGCTGCTGAGCCTGGAAGCCTCAGTTCTGCTCCCACTCCCTGGTCCACTGAAAAGGTTAGATCAAACTGCCCAGTGGCTCAATTTCCTCCTTTGCAGAGGAGGGGGCGGGAGGCCTCTTCTGCAGCCTTGCTGCTCACCTGGGAATGGCATTTCACGGATCTGGGTACTTAATAGATATGGGCCTCTCTGCAATTATGCTCTTATTAGCAAAGACACAAGGTCAAAAGTCAATCAAACAACAGCTCTCCAAGGTCAGAGAAAGCAAAGCAACAGACTACACAAACCCAATACCCTGGGGCCTTCAAACCAGGAAGGTCCAAAGAGCTGGGCATGTAGCCCCCTATCCAGCCACCATGGGCAGAGCCCCAGATTTCCAGAAATCAAGCTTCACAGAAAGCTCATTCCAGCTTCCAAGGAAAACTCTACGGAAACCTACCAAGTAAACACTAGGCAGTAACAAAGTCTGGACAAAAGGCCTTTTAAATGCTCTTTCCAAATATTTCTCTGGCCAAATAGGCAGTTTCTTTGTGATGGGGCAGATGACTAAGATTCTCAGGAATTTGGAGATAAAATCTCAACCATGTCTTCCCACCACACCCCCAGTTCTGCCTCCAGCAGATTCCAGGAACTCGGGCAGGATGGGTTTCATTGCCTTCAGGGGAAGCTCTTAGGGAACCCTGGAGGTTTAGACTCTAGTGGAAAATATTCTCCTCCACGTTAGACCAGGGCCCTTGGAGGCAGGCTCCTCACCTCATTCCAATTGGGCTCAGTTGTGTCCCTGTAGACTCGCGTCTTGGCTTTATTCACAAAATACCCAAAGGAATCCACCTCCAGGGTGCAGTATAGATCTGTGGGAAGGTGATAAGGAGAAGGTAAACAGACTTTCCCAAATCACCCGCATTCTCTGTAACAGCAGGTATCGTTTCCATAACCAGAAGAGGAAGAAAAAAAAAAAAGTTCACTTCCTTCATAAAAATGAAACAACAAACTAGTGGCTGGCATGAATACCAGCACCTCCTGCAGGTCCCCTGCCTGTGGAACTGGGAAACAGGATGGCTTAGAACATCCACTTACTCGGTCACCGGGCAATCCCTGGCGATAGCTCCTGACACAAGCCCTGGGTGGAATGGACAGAGAGTGAATATGCCGTGGCATCTCAGGGGGTTGAGCGCTGCACATTGAGGCCACAGCAGAGGTCAGCTGTCTGGGTGGGCAGAGGACAGCTACAGCTCCTGTAATTGGGCAGACCTGGACATGAACTGTACCAGGGAGAGTTTGTAGGGTGGATGCAGCAGACGTGACACCCCTCACTGGGGCAGGGCATGAAATAATACTGAGAGCTACAAGTGGTAGGTTCGGTTTGAGGAGTGAGGAATATCAAAGCAATAAATGGAAAAGTAACAAGGGAGACAGAGAGAGAGAGAGAGAGAGTGGGGACTGAGAAGCAACTCCAGCATCGTTTGTGCTGTTGATGGACAGGCCCTGGGAGTAGGTTGAGGAAAGAGGACAGTTTGGGTGGAACTTGGGGAAACACCAATATATAGGTCGGGCATGATCTGATACATTAAATTCTTTTTTTTTTTTTTTTTTTGAGACAGGGTCTCGCTTCGTAGTTTGGGCTGGCTCTGAGCTCACTATGTAGCCTAGGCAAGCTTCGAACTCAGCAATCCTCATGCCTCTGCCTCCCAAGTGCTGGGATTACAGGGGTGAGCCACCATGCCCAGCACTGTGGTATGTGGTATTGATTGTTGGTGGGCGTGAGTCTCCACGCCCAGCATTGTATGTGGTTTCCGGGATCGAACTCAGGACCTTGAGTTTGCAAGGCAGGCGCTGGAACCACTGAGCTAATCCTCCGGCCCCCATACATTAAATTCTAAGAATGGTCCAGAGGAACAGTCATATGTGTGTTACGGCTTTATGGAGGTATAATCTATAGTTCCCACAATTTATTCGAGTGTGTGATCTGAGGATTTCAGGCAAATTTATAAAGACTTGTGTAAACAGCACTACAGAGGCTTCCTTTACCAAAGTCTGCAGTGGTTCACCTATAGTCAAGCCCCACTTCCACCCTTAGTCTGTGACAATCTGACAGGTTATTTTTTTTTTTAAATCTCTGAACTGCACCTCTTCTACAAAACCTACCCAGCATATATGCAATCTTTTGGATCTGGCATCCTTGTCCCATGTAATATGTGTCCCATCTCTCAGTGGTTCATTCCTTTTTATTTGTCACTGAGTCTATGTGTCTTGCTTTGTACAAACCTTTATGTGGACATGTTTATTTCTTTAAAATGAATACTTCAGAGCGGGGCAGGATGGTACATGATGGGGAGGTGTTTCACTGCTTAAGGAACTGTGCCACTGGGATTGGGGCTGCAGCTCAGTGTCAGGACACGTGTTGACATGCCCAAGGCCCTGGCTTTGATCCCGGGGATTAAACAAGACAAAATAAAAAGCTAGTGTTTTCCTGGGTGGCTGAACCATGGTGCATTTCTATCCACAAAGTATGAGGTTCCTATTTCTCCATATCCTAATCGATGTTTGTTAGTGTTCACCCTTTCGACTATGACTATCACTATCTAAACCTCCATGGATTTTAATCTGCATTTCCGTGACATACCAACTGGCTTATCATATGCTTATTAGCTACTCCTATGTCTTTGGCAAAACATCTATCCAGTCTCTTGTGCAGTTTTTTTTTCTTTTTTTTTGAGACTGAGGCTGGCCCTTAGCCCACTAGGTAGCCCAGGCAAGCCTTGAATTTAGCAGTTCTCCTGCCTCTGCCTCTCCAGTGCTGGGATTACAGGAGTGTGTCACCACGCCCAGCTCTTGCACAGTTTTTGAATGTGGTTGTCTCTTGCAAGAGTTCTTACATTCTGGACACAAGTTCCTTGTCACATACACTGCAACACTTTAATTCTGTGACTTTGTGTATGGGGGGTTCTCTTGTTCTGTGACTGCTGTGGAAAGGTCAGAACTGTGTCCATACTCTGCTGCCCTATATGACCATGAGCACTGGTTGGGGTTCTACACCAGGGTGGGTGGGGTGTGTGTGTGGGAGTGTCAGCGCAGCTGTAGTAATGTCAGCTTCACTGTCTGACAGCTTAAGAAGCCGGGAGAGGAAATAGCATTATCTATCCAGCTTGACAGAAAAGCCAAATCTGCAGTGCCTAGGGCCTGCTGCTGACAGCTTCCTGGCTTGGAGCTTAGCTTCTCAGATATCCAGACTGCCACCTATTTCTTACGTATCTCTGATTTTGGCTCCTGTGATTATAAGACTTACCAGCAGAGGGCAGCTCATTAGCTTGCAGGATCTGAGACAGGCAAGGACAGAAAGAATCTGTAGGCAAAACTAGCACTAGCGCCTCACAGTGGTCATCTGAGCAACTTCCCTGGTTCCCCACACCCGGTATGCCTGCCTGGGTGGAAACTCCTGCTCAGCACTAACCTTCCCCCTTCCTCCCCAAGCCGTCACTCACTGTAACTCTGCTTAAACCCGGTGGCAGAGTGGACGATGACATTCAGGAACCCGTAGAGCCCGGGAGATTCATCATCTGCATAAAAGACCGAAGAAGTGAGCTTATGTCCTCCGGGGAATAGGAAGACAGAGGCTGGTTCCACTTCAAAATCAACCAGGCACAGGGTGAGGCAGCATCACACATCAGAAATGAGCTCATTGTGGGTTCTGTGTTTGAGACCTTAGGATGTAGCTGTGTTCACCATGCAGGCAAACCAGCAATCAAGATGAAGTATATTAAACTTCCAAAGGCAGAGAGGGTCGCTGGAGTGACAGGGGTGCAAACGGATGTATGCACAAGCACATGCCCAGATGTATGACTAAGCACAGGTACATGTGTCCAAAACCCAGAATGATCAACAAGTATTGGTAGCAAGTGCCAGAAGGAAGGGGTGCGAGGACGACAGATGGACTGGTAGCCCAGAGGCCCGGAGTGCACTGTGACGAGGGACAGAGCATCGTCTTCTCAGCTACCCTTCCATGGCTGCCTGGGGAGAAACTCCTGTAACGAATTCTGCCCACTCCTGGGAGACGACCACAGGCCATAACAAACACACACACTCCTGAGGGAAAACACATCGGCCATGAGGACAGGGCTGACAGGAGGAGGAAGCCGGCCTCACCTTCTTTGTTGATGGTCAGCGGAATGTTGTGAACCGTCTGAAGTTTGACGCACGAGTTGGTCAGCATCTGCAGCTCCACGGACGTCAGCGAGAAGCTTTTGAAACCTAAGAGGTTGGAGCAGACGAGGGGACTGGTCAGTCCACCCTGTTCCTCTGTGCCCCACCCACTTGTCCCTCACCGTACAGAGGGAAGCGGGCTCGGTAGGGTTGGTGGCTGGGCCTTGGCGGCTCCCAGGCAAAGTGTACCAGAGCCCGAGCCCCAAACTCACAGAGTGGGAAGGGTCTTGGCACATCCCTTACAACACACACATCCACGGTCACCCACATGCCGCTAGGCAGAGCCCCAGAAGACGCGATGTGGCCCGCAGCACCTCCCTGGGAGGCCCCAGGCAGACACCGGTGCCACTCTGTCCCCTACTCTGCTAACACAGGCCCCATCTCTACCAGGTGAGGAGACAACTGAGCAGGACACAGACGCTGCTGCCAACTGGATGGCTCCAGTACCCGTGTTAGGGTAAGAATCCCTGGGCCATGAGCCCTGGCAGGAGCCCCTCGTCCCATGAGGACATAGCAAGCCTGAAAAGGAAGACGCGGCTCCACACAGGAATGATGCTCTTGGAACGGGGGCTCAGGCCAGACAGGTTAGAGGCAGGTGGAGACCCAGTCCAGGAGCAGGCGGCCCACCGCCGTGGCAGGACTAGGCCCCCCCGACAGAACGTGTGCCTGACAGGGGTGCATGGGGAGCTGGACAGCTGCAGCCCGAGGATCAGGGGGCGATCTGCCTTCCCTCTCCTGGGGCTGCAGCTCTGAGTTCCTGAGAAGAAAGAAACTGCTCAGAGGGAACTGCCCAGAGAAGGAAGAGGCCACTACACGGAGGAATGTCCGTCCTGAGGTGGCCTGCCAAGCGGACAGGAGCCAGCAGGGCGGCTGCCCAGCTGGGCTCAGACAAGGGCCTGTTTGGCATCAGCAGCTATTAGGGAGGCCAAAGAGGGAAGGGCACAGGTCAGGCACAAAAACGGCCTGGGGCGCAGTTGATAAGGATGGGTTGTATGAAGGGCCAGGTGCAGGCAGAAGGGCATCTGGGAAGGACTAAAGGACAGAATCCCAGATGGGGTGCAGAGGGCAGGCAGGGTAACGCTGCACAGGGGAGGGCTGGGGCAGGACAGGTCGGGGGGGACAAGAGGACCAGGAAGCTTCTTTCCAACTTGCTTTCTGAAAATAAAGTAACATTTCGTCTCCGGCCATACCACCCTGAACGGCCCGATCTTGTCTGATCTCAGAAGCTAAGCAGGGTCGGGCCTGGTTAGTACTTGGATGGGAGACCACCTGGGAATACTGGGTGCTGTAGGCTTTGGGCTGGGGATTTAGCTCAAGTGGTACCGCACCTATCTTGGAAGCACAAGGGCCCGAGTTTGATCTCCGGTACCACCAAAAAAATAAAAATTAAAAAACAATAATAATAAAAATAAGGTAACATTTCATTTGGTAAAAAGCATCTCGCCAAAAAAACAATCAAGCCATAGGAGACACCCATCTGGCCCTGATCCCCAAAGGCCACATCCCCTCGACAAAGGTCACTCACACTTCTTCTGCTGCTCCCGGATGTTTTCCCTCCACTCAGCTCTCTCATAGTCCGAAGAAATCAGGAATGTGTAACTCTAAGGCAGGTGAAAAGAACAAACCCCAGTGCCCAGTTATCTCCACTCTGCTGAGCTAGCTAGCACCTGGCATGCTCTGCGTACAGAGCTTGAGACTTGTCCTCCCCACTGTCAGCTAGGTGAGCCCAGCTGTGCAGGTGTGGTACAGAGGCCAGGCGTGGACATGGCCAGGCTGCGTCTAGCACGCTCTGCCCTTCCTGTGCACCATGCAGGCTCCCCTCCATTGCAGACCCGGACATGCCTGGGTCAGATGACACCACCACAGGGGCTGTAGCTGAGGGACGTGAGTTACCAGCTGGGCTCTGCAAAGGTGAGGGCTGATGCCAACCCAGCTGGGTATATCCTATGGCACAAGCCTGTAATCCAGAGGAAAGGCTCCTGGACTCCAGTGACTGCCTCTCCCACCCAGGGGCCAAGAGAGCAGACACAGACCCGTGGATGTGATGCTGTGAAGGGAGAGGCCCAGACCCGGACGGTGCCAGCAGACCAGGAGAGAAGACACACTTCTGGTCCTTCCCCAACAGCACTCCTATGCCCAGGCATCTGCAAGTCTGTAAGGCCATCCACATATTCTCCCCTGAAAACCCCACTCAAACTGGGGCCAGGGCCCAACAGCCCAGAGACACATGAGCCTGTATGCGTTGTGCTTAGATTGACCTCTCTTGCTGGAGGGAGAAAAAGGGCTGCACCTCCAAAGGCCACATGGGAGCCAGTGACAAGAGTTGGCTAGACACGCCTGGGCCTGAGCCAGGCCAGGAGCTTCTGCAGGGCAAGCTGAGGAGGGCTGGGTGGGGGCGCTCACCTTGCCGTTGCGGCTGTGGACCTTGAAGGCCATGCTGGGAGACATGAGCAGAAGCAGCGACTCCTGCTCAGACAGCTTCTTCTTCAGCCTCTCCATGGCCTTGCTGGCCTTGTTTGCCCTCTGTGGGGAGAGGAGAGAGTCTTGCCTTTCCATGCCAAGGCTTGTCCCACTTGCTCCTGACTGGTCCCCACCACCCCTCACCCGAGTTTGCAGAGGATGGAGATCTTATTTGTTGGCTTCACACAGCTTTGGTCCTGGGCCGGCCCGTTCTAGGGGGGTTTCTGAGCTCACATGCCTTTCCTTTGTGTCAAGGTCTGGAGCAGGCCACAGGATATGCTCAATATACCCTTCTTGAAGGAATTAGTCTTTCCTTTTATAAGGCTTGAAGGGAGAGACTTTTTTTTTGAGGCAGGGTCTTGCTTTGTAGTTCAGGCTGGCTCTGAGCTCACTGTGTAGCCCAGGCAAGCCTCAGACTTGGCAAACCTCCTGTCTCTACCTCCCCAGTGCTGGGATTACAGGCTTGAGCCACCAAGCCTGGCACTGTGATATGTGGTACTGATTGCTGATGGGTGTGAATCACCATGCCCAGCATTGTATGTGGTTTCCGGGGATCGAACCAGGGACCTTGTGCTTGCCAGGGAGGCGCTGGAACCAGAGCTAAATCTCTGGTCTGAAGGGAGAGACTTTTAAAGATGTCCCTGCCTTCTATTTTTTTCAAACGCCTCAGGAGGCCTCTGTAACCCAGGGGCCACTCACCTTCTCCCTGCCTGAGTATATCTCACCATCAGGCCTGAGCATTTATGGAGTTCTCAGTGGGTCCAGACAAATATCACCAGGACCTGGGATGGGAGAAGCCTCCCTATCCTAAAGCCATAAGGATCTTTCTTGAGAGTGCTATAATTAAGTAGGGCTCTGGCCCTAAGCCCAGAAAGAGGGGCATGGTATGGATAATGCTGCAGCAGCAGTCGAAGGGGCTCAAAGTCCCCAAGGCCACAGCAATGGCTCTCCCTCTGCTTGGGGACCCTACCGCGGAGGCCACAGCTCCATCCAGACAAGGAACCTAATACTTAGATTTGGGGCTTCTATCATGTGGAACTGCTGGGCTCCTAGATATGTCAGGTTTGTGGTACAACGGGCTGGGCAGGGGGCAGGAGAGGAGCCCTGTCTCGACGTGTGCATGTCAGCCAGGCAACCCCGGACCGAGCTCCAGCCTTCCAGGGACCCACCCTGTCTGGGGCCAGGGTAAGTCACCCCCTCTGGCTGGGCCAAGCCTGGATTGAAGGGCTTCATCCTGTCTCTACACCTTCTAAACCATCCTGGAAAGAGCCAGGGACCTTCAGGACAGAAGAGCTGGGCGGGCCACACTCCCCACCTGGGACTCACCCTGTCCTCAACAAGGACAGGTGAAGGGGGTCAGCTGGCACCTCTCAACCTCACTGCCTGGATTATCCAGCCCCTTTGTGGCCTGAGTGTGACTTTTCTCTCATTGATGGAACATTTCACCCGTGGAGTGAGACCACACAGCACAGACTGCTGCCCAGCATTAGAAGATAGCACAGACGGGCTTTTCCACCATTTCTTCCAAAGGGACCATTTAGGCCCTGCCCGGTAACCTACAGCAACTCGCATCTGTCCCTCCACGCGTGCACTACCTGTCCAGCCCTTTGCCCTGGGGATGAGTGTCCATTCCCCTCACTCCCAACAGTGTGCCCTTCCTGTTTGGGATCTGTAAGCAATAATCTGTGAACTTCTTTTGTATATACTCAATTTGCACTTTCCATCAGGAGAACCAGGACTACCCCAGGCGGGGAAACCCCACAGTCACGGTCGGCCTCTCAGTGTCAGGGTGATGATCAGGCGGGATTAAACTGGACACAGGTCAGGTAAGCGGCCCAAGGGCACCTGCCACATCTGCATGTTTTCCAGGTGAGGGTTTCTGGTCATGGCCTGCTGACCAGGCACAGAGCATCTGGCAGGAAAGGAGGTTTTCCATGAAAGGCACACTGAATGTCCAGGGCATCGGGCTGGACTCTGAGTCATCCTGATATGGGAACCCCATTAGCCAGGGGCTCCTGACACAACCCAGCTGTGACCATCTAGGTACCCAAGACTCCAACTGCTGAGAGCTCACGGGGTCCCCTGCACATCTCAGTGCGAGAAATCCCACTGGTCGACACAGGAGGGGCTGCTGCCACGTGAGCCCCAGGCCCGTGTCTGCACTCCCCCAAGCCAGCCACACCTTCTCTCTCTGGATGTCACTCTTGATCTGGGAGATCTTGATCTTCAAGGCGTCCAGCTCTTCATCGGGCACGAGCGGGATGTTGGGCACTGCCTCTGACTCGTCGACCATCTGGAAGCTGAGATCCGTGAGCGGGATGTACCATTTGCAGTCATACTGCTGGGTTTTGCTGGGTGGGAGAAAGAAAGTGTTAAAACACTGATTACCTTTGTCACTGTCACTGCTCCTAAGAACTGGGGACCCTATAGCTGCGGCTGTGCAGTTACCAGACTGAAAACCCAGCATATATTCCACGATAGGCTGGGATGAGACTGAGCAGACACTGGTGGCCGTAGATACAGTGACTCCTGGGACACGTTTTTCATACACATGACCCTGGGCCTCAAGACAGAGGAGGAGTCTGACATCACTTATTTGGAGCTGCTCCTAAAGTCAGGGATAATGCGGGAGCATGGCAGGTCACCCATTGGCAGAACTGGACTAAAGGTCAGAGCTATAGCACTGGAGGGAGGGGCTGCTCATTTAATTTCTTCACAGAATGGAGGCTGTCTTTTGAGTTGACTGATTAAAAAAAAAAAACCAGCATTGGGCTGGGGATTTAGCTCAGTAGTTTCGGCACTTTGCAAGTGCAAGGTTCCAAATTCAATCCCTGGTACCACATATTGCAATGCCGGGCATGGTGACTCAAGCCCACCAGCAATTAGTATCACACACTGCAATGCTGGGCGGGGTGACTCATGCCTGTAATCCCAGAACTCTGGAAGCAGAGACAGGATTGCTGAGTTCTGAGGCTTGCCTGGGCTACATGGTGAGCTCAGGGCCAGCCTGAACTAGTAAGCAAGGCCCTGTCTCAAAAAAACCCCCAAAAACGAAAACCAACCAAACAAAAAAAGCCCTAACAAAAAACCCAGCGAATGCAGAGCTGTGCCCGGTTCCAGTCTTCCCAATGTGACTCTTTGCTCTGTCCAAACCTTGGAGGCCTGGGATAGTCTGATGGCAGTGGGGTGGGGCGCCGGCTCTGCAGGCCTGTGAGAGTAACTCAGAAGCCATCACGAGGCTCAAGCCAAGGCTGGCCCCTCCCCGGGCACCTGCAGCCTGCCCCTGACCTCAAACTCACTCTGCAGGTGATTTATGATAGGACAGACTCTCCTTCAATCACACTTGAAGTCATGGTCAGGTATACCCCACAAGCCTGTGTCAGACCGCGCCCCAGGATGTTCCAGGTTGCTGGCGACACCCTTGATCTTGACCCTGCTATCATGTCCAGGTGCAGACAGAATGCAGGGAAGGGCCCAGCCACAGGGTTACTCGTGTCCCCCAGAGAGACCCTGCCCTCCACAACCACTAGGGGTTGGGTCATCGTCTGGGTCGGGGAGGGGCCCCCGTCACTCACCCTCCGCTCTGCTTCTTGAGCTTGGTGCAGAGGAGCAGGTCGGTGAACAGGAAGATGTGGCGCAGCTTGCGGGCCCCCTCCACCAGCTCTACCATGAAGCTGTCCTTCAGCAGCTGCCGGTGCTGTGGGGATGGTGGGAGGGCTTGAGTCAGGGCTAGCCTGGGTTGGACGGGTGGGATATGCTGGGCTTGTGCATTCCAGCAGGAGCAAGGTGACCTTCTGGAGATGTCCTTGCCCGGGGAGATGTCACTCCCTCGCTATCTACCCTTGGACCCACTTTCCGCAATGTTCCATCCATCTCACTGGCCTGTTAACAGATGAGGCTTTTGCACATGGCGTTCTGTTAACAGACATTTCGGAGTCCCTGCTGGGTGTTGTGGAAGAGGTCAGAGGTCAGAGGACAGGGAGCAGCAACGACGGCTGCTGGCCCAGAGGTCAGGAGCGCACATCCAATTAAGTAAGAGGTTTGCTGTGAGAAAACCTTTAAAACAGAAAGCCTTTAAACAGGGCAGCTAGAACTAAGCAGGGTGGTACATGATTATAACCTGAGAACTTGGGGAGCTAGAAGGAACAGGATAAGGAATTTGAGCCCAGCACGGGCAACTTAGCCACTTAGTGAGACCCTGTTTTCAAAATACAAAATAAAAAGGGCTGGGTGGTACAACTCAATGTGAAGGTCCTGGGTTCAATCCCCACTACTGCAGGAAAACAAAGGTGTGTGAGCCGGTGCCTCTCAGAGACGGTGTCCTGAAACGCAGTACTGGCAGGAAGCCAGCCATGGGAAGAAGGGGATTTTCTCATTGAGAGACCATCATAAGCACAAGCCTCACAGCAGGGAGAGGTCAGCATTTTGGATATAAATGGAGCAGCACACCAGTGAGAAAGCGGGTCAGCCCAAGAACTAAGACAGGACAGGACTAGAGAAAAGGGGACCCAGGCACAAAGGCAGCAGGAAGCCAAGAGACCTCACATTTCAGTTCTCCCAACTAGACACGGTGCGCGGGCTGCTGAGTATGAACCACAGTTCTTATACACGTCTGGACACCTGTGGCTTGAGAGCTGAGTTAACACGAGTAGAATGGGTGGGACCAGGCAGATGAAAGAGCAGGCAAACTTAGAATAAGCAGGTAACTGCAGACATGGGCTCCCGGTGGGTGGGCTTGAACCTTTCTGCACCTTGGGACCTCATCTGAAAGCCAATGGGCAGCCCTTCTGGCCCACACAGATCAGGGGGTGCTGAGGCAGTAAATGGAAGTAAGCTGTTAATTAATCTGACAGTGCTGTGCAACTCATATATGAGTTGGGTATTATGCCATGCCGAGGACACGGAGACAGGAGAGGTCGACGCCATATGCCTTCCCCAGTGCAGGCCCATGTGCCTAACTTGTCTAGTTTGCTCTCCATATTATGCTGTGGATACATTTTCATGCCCAGTTTACAAGCAAGGAAACTGAGCTCAAGAGCAGGTCACTACCCCTTCCTGCAGCACAGGGGGCAGCAGTGACACTCTGCTCGGAGGCCCACAAGACCGGGAGCTCACTGTCCCGGGAAGCCTTTGAGTGAGGGCGGTCCTGCCCCGTGCTGCGATGGACAAGCTCTTTCCAGAGCTTGAAGGTCAGGACATGCAGCAAAGAGCATGAAAAACAGTGTCTCCTCCGCAAGGGCATACTCATCCCCATCTGGAAAAGCAGGGAGACCTCAGCCTCTCACCATGGAGGAGTCGGGCTGTACGATGCTGGCTCCTTTGCTGCCTGCAGCCTCTGCCCCTTGAACTCCCCTGCTCTACAGGAGCTGAGGTGGCAGAGCCCCCAGAAACAGGTACAGTTTGAGCACCAATCCTCAACACCCCAGGCATGAAGGCCACAGGTCACCTTCCTAGGCAGCTCGGCTCATGATGGCCAGCTGGCCACTGGAACCGAAGAGCGGATGCTTTTATGTGTAAGCCGCTAGTGCCCATTAGTGGAAGGGCAGGAAAGCTGCCAGCCTTCCAAGGCTGTGACTCATCACTCACCCACACCCCTCCCACTTCAGAGGGCAGAGTCAGCTGGGTGACAGCACCCAAAAGCAAGAAAGTGTGCACTTGGGGATGTTGGGCTGCAGACACATCCCAGAGACCGAGGATATTGACAACGAACGTACAACAGGAAGAGGATCTGGATAGGGTCCTGGTGGTCCTCAAGGAATGACTGCACAGCTGATCTCGCAGCAGGGACACAGAAGAGAGTTCCACAGCCTGAGAGCACAAGACCAAGGCGACTTCTGGGTGTACCAGACATGGGGAGACTATTTTCTATATAAAGGGAGTGAGCTTCTTGTGGTAACCAATAGATGGCGTCCTAAGCTTGGTTGGTCCTAAGCTCAACCAGTCAGAATTCTCCAGCCCTGACTGCTCCCCTAACCCTGTGGGCCTAAGGAGGCTCCAAGGGACAGACTCAGTCTAGTTTTGGACTTTAAAAACTATTACAGTCACCCAACACACCCCCATCCCTATTTTTATAACAACCTCATCTTTCTAAGACAAGCCACAAACGTCTTTTCAGCCAGTCTTACTATTGCACTGTGTCACATCTCCACGGATCATCCCAGGTAGGGCACGGCACAAACAGGCCCTCGGGGCTTAGGTGATGGGTAAGTGGTGGCCACAGCTCTACACCACGCTTTCCCCAATAGCAGAGCTGCTTTCTTCAAACTGGATCAGGCTTCCAGATGCTAGCCCACCTGGGAACCAGCAGGTCAGCCCATTGAGAAACATGCAGAAAACAGGAAGAAAGGGCGTCCAGCCCTGAGAAAGTATACTGGGACCCAGCCAGACATGGGCCATCCAGAAAGGAGACTGGACTCCACCACCGGGCATTGGGCTAGAGTCAAGGAACTAAATGGGAGGATCAGGGGGTGAGAAGGACAGGGTCAAGGGGGAGAAGGCAGGGTCAGTTCTACAGGACTTCGCAGGCCTGGAGACAGATTCTCAGGGCCGGTGGTCTTGCTTCACCCTGCACTCTAAGTCCCCTGACCCAGAGAGAGCGGGGTGAGGGATGGGCTGAGGGGCAGCCCTGCTGCTGGGGAAGCGTGGGCTGAAGTAACACCCAAGTAAATAGCAACAGAGCTGCGCCAGAGCCACATCTGCGAGCCATGTTTCGGAGAGAAGAGAGGCCAGGACAGATAACCCAGGAAGAGGACAGAGCTGGAGACATGGGAGGACTGCGAAGAGGCAGTGATGAAGAAGCAACAGTGACTCGGCAGAGGGCTTGCAAGGCCCGGCTCCTCCTCTTTCCAGACACAGAGAGGCTCCCAGACTGCAAATTCATCATCCGGGCTATTTCCTCCACGCTGTCTCCAGGGCCTGGGCTCCTGCTGGAGGCTGGTCACCCAGCGCTATGATACCACAGTGCAGAGCGAGGAGCCCACCCAGCTTCGTCCTGCCTGCCTGCCTGTCAGACATCCCTCTCCCAAGTGCTCGCCAGCCTGACCCCAGCCTGGGAGTGTAGGACACTCGGCCTTAGAACAGGACTGGCTCCCAGTCCTGGCAGGAAACAAGGGCCAAGGGTGGGGCTGGGTGACCCAGCGACACAGCCCCTGTGGGGTCCTACGGATGGTATGAGGTCTCATGAACCTAAGAACTGTCTGACTCTACTGTCACCCAAAGCAAATAGCCCGAGGTGGAGCTGGGAGGAGGACTACGCTTCCGAGAGCCTGAGGGGCAGCAGCGAGGAGATCCGGCTTGCTAGGGATACGAGAGGCAGGAGTCGGCTGTGTGCCCCTGGCAATGTGTCTCTACTGCTGCGTGGGGGCTGGTTTCTCCATGTGTGCGTGTCCCTGAGTAGGTAGGCATGTCCCTCTAGGGCTGCGAGGGAAGGCACCAGGTGGCAAGGCCACATTTCCTCTGGGTGGGAAATGCCATCTGGAGGGGACACCACTGTCTTTTCAAATCACTGATAACATCACCTGCCCATAATCCCTGGAAGGAAGGGGGTTCGGGCTGTCCCCATCTTTACTGCTGGCAGCTGTCCTCCTCTTTCTCTCTCTCTCTCTATGACAATACTAGCCCAGCTACTTCATTTCTCTGAGCCTCAGTTTCCTTTAAATTAAATAAGGTGAAGAGGGGGAAAAAAATCCTGCCTGGTGGCTTTTTTTTTTTTTTTGAGACAGGGTCTCGCTTTGTAGTCCAGGCTGGCCCTGAGCTCACTATGTAGCCCAGGCAAGCCTCAAACTCAGCAATCCTCCTGTCTCTGCCTCCTGAGTGCTGGGACGACAGGCGTGAGCCACCACGCCCCACACTGTGGTAGGTGGTGCTGATTGCTGGTGGGCGTGAGTCACCACGCCCAGCATTGTATGTGGTTACCGGGATCGAACTCAGGACCTTGCACTTGCGAGGCAGGAACCGGAATCACTGAGCTAAATCTCCGGCCCCCTGGTGGCATTTTTAAGAGGATTAAAGGAAATAGTGCACCAAATGAGGCTCATAGTGGCCACTGGGACCTTTTGCAGAAAGCCTTTGTGGCTATGGTCAAAGCTTATACATCAAGCTACCTGCTTCTTACAGAGGGCAAACAGAGGTCCAGCGAAGTTACAGCATGTGTCCACAGTCCTGGGGAAGAGGAAGCCTCAGCTGCCGCAGGCTCCGAGGTAGAGGAGGCCTCCTTCCTAAATGTTCTTCCCTCAGCTGGTCCTCCAACTGTCTCATGGGAACAATGCCCCTACACCCAGGTACAGCCTGGGTCAGGCCATGCACGGGCCATAGTTTCCCTCAGAACACCAATTTGAAAGGACAGTTAGGGGCTGAGGTCTATGCCCCCACCTCCATTCCTATATTGAAGCTCTAACTCCAATTTGATGGTGTTTAGCAGCGTAGTCTGTGAGGAGACATTAGTTTGGAAGAGCTCATGCCAGGAGGCCCCTTGTGATGAGATTAATATCTCTGCAAGAATAGAGACAGAACTTTTTTCCCTCAAGTGCATCATGAGGAAAGACTGTTGGGGACAGTGAGAAGCCAGCTGTCTAGACTGCAGGAAGAAAGCCCTTGCCAGACTCTGACCATGCTGGTCCCCAACCTTGGATTTCCAGTGTCCGGCACTGTAGGAGATAACTTATCAGCTAGCCACGGTGTTTACACCTGTAGTCCAGCAACAGGGAGCCTGAGGTGGGAAGACCACTTGAGCCCATGAGTTCTGGGCCACTCAGGGCTGTTTGTGTCTCAGTTGATGGTATTTTGTTAGAGCAGCCAGGACTACAGCACATACGAGGAAGCCAGAAATTGGCTTCACAAGGTCACTAGAAAGTCTTCTTAGGTCTAAGAACTACAGCTCAATCATAAACAAATCAGCAGAGCTCTGACAGGTGGGACCAGGAAAAGCTACCGTGATAACTCAGGTGTAGGTGGTGACAAAGGCAGCGGTAAGGGGATGAAGGGTCAGCTACCGGCTAAGGCTGGGCCTAGACACTGCTCAAGCCTGGCTGAATGTGGCACGTTTTCCCCCTAGAAGAGGCCAGCCCTCACTCTCATGCCTCCAGTGCAAGCCCTAGACTGCAGAGAGCCGACTGAGCTTGGCTGTGGAATGCCTCAGTGGACTCCAGGGATCAGCAGGTGGGCTGAGAACAAGGTTTCCCAGCGAGGTGTCTGGAGCAAAGCCTAAACCCAGAGGTCCTGCCCGTCTGTCCTCCCTGCATCTGTTCTCTGGCTCCCTGGCATGTGGCTAAGAGCCTCTCTGGGTTAGTTCCACCCTGGTTATCTTTGCCCTAAGTGACAGAGACAGTGCGTCACCAGGATCCCCCAAACAGGAACTTGCTAGGTGGAGGAGAGCCGGCAGGGCCTTGCACGCACCCTGCCAGTTTCTAGCAGCGACAAGGGTGGTGGCGCTTAATGTTTGCCAAGTACTTTCTAGGTGCCTGGCCCTGTGAGGAGACGTTACCCAGATCATGTCATCTTGCTCCACAGGACACTATGTGGCAAGTTCCAGCTTTACTGCTTCAGGAAAAGAACAGAGAAAGGTAAGTAATACACCCCATGCTCTTGGGAAGCACCAGAACCTGGGCCCATAGAAGCCAAGAATACGAATTGTTTGCAACAATTGTTGTTGTTGTTATTATTATTGTTGTATTGGTACTGGGGACCAAACTCAGGACCTTATACATCCAGGCAGGCACTGTGCTGCTAAGTCCTTGCAAGTATTTATGAAGGGTAAAGAAAAAGCCCTAGACCTCAACAAGGGGACTTGTCTTAACTTTCTCCAAGACTTCCTATGTCACCTTCTTTTTTGAGTCGGAGTCTTGCTATGTATTCTAGGCTGGCTTTGAACTCATTATATAGCCTAGGCTGGCCTCAGACTTGTGGTGATCCTCCTGCCTCAGCCCCAGAGTGCTGGGATCACAGGACAGTGCCACCACATCCGAGTTCTTTTGCCTTCTTACCAGAGACTTGGGAGGCGGAGCTCACGTTTCCCTGGTCTCCTGATTTGACTTTTTTCTTCGCAGGCTCCAGTGCGAGGAGATGTGCTGGCGACTGAACCGAGGGCCTCAGGGGTTCTACCTCCCTCGACCTCCTACTTTGTGGAAATTCTGCAGTCTACCTCATACCGAAGGCGAGCAAGTGCGTTTGGCCTCTCCAGCTCTCTTTTCTTTTTTAGGCGCTGGAGATCAAACCCAGGGCCTTCCACATGCTAGGCAAACCCTCTACTACCAAGCTGCACTACCAGCCCCCAGTTCTTTTTTTTTTCCTTTTTCTTTTTGAGACAGGGTCTCGCTTTGCAGTTCAGGCTGACTCTGAGCTCACTATGTAGTCCGGGCAAGCCTGGAACTCAGCAATCCTCCTGTCTCTGTCTCCCGAGTGCTGGGATTACAGGCATGAGCCACCATGTCCGGCCCCCAGCTCTTTTTAATCACCACTGAGAAGGACTCTGTTCGCCCGCGTCTGAGCACCAGCCCCTCTTAGTCTCAGTCTGCACCAGCAACACTCCCCCAGGCTCTCATTCCTGCACCATCTATTCAGAGCTCGGCTTGCATTCTTCCTCGGTGAGGGCCCCGGGATCCCAGAGCAGCACGCAGTGTGGAGCTCAGCGCAGACAGACAGGCAACTACATGGAGGAAATTACCTAGCAGTGGGGATCTGGTTATCTAACCGTGTAGTCAATTCAGCTAAATCAATGAGCGCCCACCCACCAGCCCACAGCACTGGGTCCTGGGAAGAAAATGTGTCTGTAAGAGTCTCTGATCTGAGGCTGAGGAGGGCATCCTCCTGGGCAGCACCTGCTGCTCACAGCTCTCGGCTGTGCCAGGGCCAGGACGCTGGCCAGCCAGAGCAGCTGCTGGCCACTCTTTAGCACTTATAATGCTGGGAGCCACTTGTAATGCTGCCCAGTCATTTCCAAAAAGGGCAGAGCCCTGGAGTAAGGGAACCTGGCTGACAAGGGTAACAAGATTATAGAGCCACACTGGGGGTCAGAGGTGGGGCTCCTGGTCCCGCGTAGGGCTCACCTCTGAGTCTCTCCATGATGCCTTGCCTTACCCACCTAAACTGGAGGCAACAGGCCACACCCAGGAGACTCAGCACTGACGGTGGGGACATGTCTTAATGCCCAGTCTGGCAGAAAGACACCCCCCACACACACTGAACTGCCAGAGAATCTAGAAATGGCGTCCACTACCCTTATCACGCTCCCAGCAGAAGCACTGGATGGGGCTCCTCCCACCAGGGCCTGGCATGGGAAGGGCACCAAGATGAAAGTGGTACAGTGCGACTCCACCAATTTCCGGGTAGTCTAAGGGATAAGAGCAAAGACAGGTGGCCCTGTCAGCTCGTGATGGGGGAAGGGAACTGAAACTTAACACACCTGGCATGCACGCAGGTGGTTGAGGACAGCTGGCTTCACGTCCTGGCTTATTTAGGGACTGTGTGACCACAGGCAGGTCATTCAACGTCTCTGAGCCAGTTCCTGCCCCACTCGTGAAGAGAGGTCTCTGGCCCCAGGGAGCCGTCAGGAGAGATCAAGCAGAGCTTCTTTCTCTTCTTGGGAACTGGCTACTACTCAGTGTCATTTACAAACTGAGATTGGGGCCTAAGGACACAGCAGGTATCACCAAAGCCCAAGCCCTCCCTAGGCACCAATTCTATTTTTTTTTTTTTTTTTGCTTTTTGGAGACAGGGTCTCACTTTGTAGTTCAGGCTGGCCCTGAGCTCACTATGGTGCCCAGGCAAGCCGCCGTGAACTCAGCAATCCTCCTGTCCCTGCCTCCCGGGTGCTGGGATGACAGGCGTGAGCCACCACGCCCGGCATTGTGGTATGCGGTGTTGATTCTTGTTGGGCGTGTCTCCACGCCCAGCATTATATGTGGTTACCGGGGATCGAACTTGCGAGGCAGGCGCCGGAACCACTGAGCTAACCCTCCGGCCCTAGGCACCAATTCTAATAGGAGCTGAAGGCCCACTCTCTGTTCCCACGTGGGGGACCTGCACAGTAGTGTCTCCAGGCTGGTAATACAGAGGGTGACCTGCAGAGGGCGCTCATGTGAGGAGGGCATCACCTCCTGCCTTCATACTGTGGTTCATGCGTCCTCTAGACCCACAACAACATGGTGGAGGGACCAAGGGCCTTCTGAGTCACTCAGAAAGCAAGGACATTCAGGAGGAAAAGGTTCCCCTAAATCACTTCCACAGCCAAGTGGTGAGTAAAGATCAAGCCTGGGTTGGAGGACTGCCTGCTGCACCAAGGACTGAATACTTGTTGGGCTTCCCAGCAGGATTCAGAGCCCTGGCTCTGAAGCAAAGCTGATTAGCAATGTGGGCCTGGGCCCCATCAGAGCTGGGAGGGGCGTGAGTGCAGGCACGCTGGCCTAGTCCCCACAGAGCCTCCTCCTTTAACAGGCACTGGTGGGTAGGCAGCTCTGAAGGAAGCAGTGCTATTCAGGACCACAGCCTTGCAGGGTTCCCTCGGTCTTCTCACCCTTTCTCACGTGAGGTGTTCAAGTGATCCCTGCTCAGTGCGAAAAGTGTCTTCAGAGCTAGGTGCTGTAAAGCATTCCAAGGCGTGTGCCCTCAGGAAGCAGCTGCCCCTTGAACACTTCCCACGCAGTCACCGTAAGACCCTGGCCATGGCAGCCGCGAATCGGGCTTGTAGGAGAGATGCAGGCATGAGCGCCTGGCTGCCAACTCCCAGGCAACTTCCTTTTCAATTCCCTAAGGTAACTGACTCCGATGATCTGAGCATTTCTTTCCGGGGATCCTAAGCAGTAGTCAGACACACCAGGAGCAGACTTAGCTTCATATCAAGGGCCAAGGGGAAAAGAGGTTCTCGAATTCACTTCCCAGAATGTCAGAGCTCTCATAATGGCACAGCTGCCAGAAGAGGAAATGCAGAAGTCCCAGGAAAGCGGGGTGAGCTCCGCAGGAACCCAGCATCCAGTGGGACCTGGAATGCCAAGAACGGCTACAGGTTTTGCTCTCTTCAGGTGGTCCTGGTCCAGGGTGAGATCCGCGGCAGTGCCCGATGTTATTCTACTTCTAGACACTCTCTAGATTAAGATCTGATTCCCGTCTGTGCCATGTTCTGGCCACAGACAAGTAGAATCCCTGATCTGTCTGATGTCTTCCTTGGGAAGGGCAGAGGACCCACTTCTGACCTCAGTGGGCGTGGCAGTGGCTAAGCTGGGGACTAGGACTGCTGCCAAGTATGGCTCTTTCATAAATCTTGCCCTGTTGAGGGCGCAGGTACCCAGGGAGGTAAGGCTGTGTTCTCATCTTGTTCTAAGACTGAACAGAAGCAGAGGGGAGAAGCCCTGAGCTTCAAGTTGCCCAAAGGGGTCAGTTCTCATGATACTGAGATGAGATGTGAGACTCCCTTGTTCCACAGCTGAAGAGTAGAGTGGAGGAACCAGCTTCTTCCTCTGCTGGCCCTCCAGAGCCAGGCCCACCAGGAGAAAGCTGAGTTCACCCCTCACTTATGACCAACCCTGATTAGACTTTAGGCTCAGCTCAGCATGCGACGATCGCTTTCCAGAGACTTACACCCTTCATTCTAGAGAGGTGCATGAAGGACATGGCTGAAAGCAGCCCTCCCTCATCACTGCAGAATGAGAGGAGGTAAAAAACAGCCCATGGGGTGGGCGAGCCAGCAATGGTGGTGCCTCAGTACTTGGCACAAAACAAACAACAGAGACTGGTTCCCAGGGGCAGCTACAGTCTGGGTCATGTTCCATCTGGCTCTTGTCCCTGCACAAGGCCCCAGAGGCTGGACACTGGCTCCCCAGCCTGCAGGACTCAGGTGTCCTCATCGGATGCTGCCCAGCTGAAAAGGCACCTGCCTAGCAACACACTGGAACCAAGGGTTAGAGGTGGCGAGGATTTAGGCCAACCCTTGCCTATTACTGACACATGAAGAAAATGACTGCAAATGGGTGCGAGCCAGAGGGACAGGGTGGAGTGGGGAAGATGAGATGCTTCCATACTGAAGGCATCAAGCTCTTCAGCCATTCTTACATGGCAGCTACTAACCATGGACGCCTCCTATTCTTCTCGTTTAGATCCTTAAATCTAGTATTGGTTTTTTAGTGAAGAGATTTACTTTTTGGTGCCTGGGATCCAACTCAGGGCCCTGCACATGCTAAGTAAGTGCTCTGGCACTAAACCAAAGCAAGTTTTTTGTTTTTTTTTTTTTGAGACACGGTCTCGCTTTGTAGTTCAGGCTCGCCCTGAGCTCACTATGGAGCCCAGGCAAGCCTGGAACTCAGCAATCCTCCTGTCTCTGCTTCCTGAGTGCTCAGATGACAGGCGTGAGCTACCACGACTGGCCCTGTGGTATGTGGTATTGATTGCTGGTGGTTTTATGTGGTTACCAGGGATTGAACTCAAGACCTTGTGCTTACAAGGCAGGCGCAGGAACCACTGAGCTAAATCTCTGGCCCACCAAAGCAAGTTTTTAAATGAAAGAACACCTAAGAGGAAGTAGGCAGGTTCCGGGCAGACACAATGTACTCACCGGTCTACTCAGGTGCAGACCTGGATCTGTGATGGGAATTAAAGCAACAGTCTGGGTGTAACTCAGTGGAAATGATGGAGGTAAGGGGTCATGACAATGCTGTCTGGTCAGCACAGGGCACAGGGCCACCCCTGCAGCTCTACCCCAATGTCTCCCATACAGGACTGAGGATGCAGTGCGTCCCCCAGACACACTTACCTCTCCCTTCTTCACGGTCATGGACTGCCGGCGGGGCGTGATCTCCTCATTGATGCTAGACAGGAAGTTCTGTGAGATGCGGAGGGCGTCCTGCAGCAGGGGATGGTCAGGGTGGCTGGCAGGGGTGTGCTTGAGTAAGTCCTGCCCCACATGGAAAAAGTCGAAGTTAGACAGCCGGACTCAACTGTGTCATCTGTGTGTGTGCACAGCACATGTACGTGTACACACACACACACACACACACACATGGTATAACTCAGTGCTACTGGCTCTCCTGGTAGCACCACCGCTGACCTCCAAAGCTATGGACTCTGAGGACACACCTGTGTGATAACCACTCCAGAAGCAAAGGGTGCAAACAGCTCACTAAAAAACCCATGCGCGGAACAGTTAGGAGAGGCCCCCACTGCAGGAGTTCAGGCCAGGCCTTCTGCACTGGGTGCTGTGCATTCTGGGTGGGATGACGTTTGTTAGGGTGGAGGAGTGGGGCGCAGGAGCTCCCTGTGTACTGTTAGACACTCAGCACCGCTCTGGTCTCTCCACGCACGAGTTGTTGGTTGTAGTAGATACTGTTGCCCACCCTCCTGGAGGCAGAACTGGTTGCCTGAATCGCTGGCCTTCCTGCTCCCACCTCTTTTAATAAGAGTCGAGGCCTTTTCTGAATCCAGATGGGAATAGACACCTTCTGTACTAGGTATGCAAGTCATTCCTGTTTGAGGTCAGCAGCTCCAGGCTTCAGAGAAACACATCTCCATGACATGGTATTAAATGGAAAGAAATGTGGAATGTGTGCGATGTGACACATGTGTAAGTAAAGAAGTTCGCTACGGCAGCCCACACATGCAGAATCCCTTACGGGGAGCAAGCAGGAAAGGAAATGGGAATGTCACACACTTCTGACAACTGGCTCTAAATTTAAAAATGTATATTTGTAAATATACACAGTATTAATAGGACCACCCAGGTAGTAGTACTAGGATTGTTTCTGTTTTCTGTTTTGAGAAGACCCACTTAGTGACTACCAACAAGGTGGGATCTCCCAGCACACTCCCCGGATGGCAGGCAGTGGTCTGACCCGTGTCTCTGGTGCACAGCAGCCATCGGAGCCCCTCGGAGTCCCTCCCCTACGTACGGTGGAGCCCCAGCCTATGTGCGCCATCACCATGAAGCATCCCCACTGGCCAGGCCCCACCTGGGAGACAGGATGCTCCCTCGGCCTGTCACCGGCAGAGCCCCATTCCATCCCCCGGCACCCTACGCCAGGAGGCCTCTCATCACTGCGTCCTCAATGAAGGCATGTGGCAGAGGAAGTGGCACAGGTGATGACAGGGGAGAAGGCCCTGCGTGGCTGGGCCCGAGGTCAGGGACAGTGCCCTGGCCACCTCGGGCCGGGCACCCTGCTGTGCTCGGGAGCGTGACTCACGTGAAGGACCAGAGTGCTTCTCGTCACCCGGTCCACAGGCTTGTAGAGCAGGGCTGTGAAGAGAGAGAGCGACAGGTGACTGCGCTGGAGAAAGCAGGACACGTGCTGGCCGGCTGGTGCTACAAGGGGGTGGGGACAAGGGCAGCCCCGACCTCCACAGACCCTGTCACCCCTCTGCACAGTGAGGAACATAACCCCAGAGCAATCACCAGCCACGCTCTGAGCTTTGCGTCAAAACGTTAAACACAAGCGCAGAGTCAGGTGTTCACCTGCACACCTCACTCTGTGACCGTCGTGGAAAAGGCTCCTGCCCTGGGGCTGAGGATGCAGGGAGGCCAAGGGCCTGACCCTGGCTGCAGATCTACTGTCCAGCACACTGTGCTTAGTGCCCATCCCTGTCCATCCCCGGATGTCTGGCAGCCCGATTCCAAGAGGGGCAAGGCCAGCTCAGATGCTCACACAGCCTGGCCTGACAGGTGCTCTGGGGAGGAACCAGCTCGGGCATGGCCAGAGCCATGGCCATTCTTGGTCACCTGTGCTTTGATGCAATGGTGAGAACGAGCCCCCATGGAACGACACACTGAGGTGTGTTCTGACACAGAGCAGGTGCACTTTTGCACACGCGTTCCATGACCAGTGGGCAGAGCAGTCATTTCACAGACAGGGAGAGCGAGTCTTGGAGTAGGGTTGCAGGTAAGCTGAGGACCGGAACCACGTCTAATGCGCTCTCGGAGTGAGCTCAACTATTCGCAGACCCACAGCACACAAACCAGCTGACCGTGGCCTGAGGCCTCTGAAACTGCACATCCAAACAAACCTTTCTTCCCTTAAGCTGCTCTTCTCGGAAACTGAACCCAGGGCCTCACAAATGCCAGATGAACGCTCTACCACTGAGCTACAACCCCAGTCCTTTTTATTTTTCAGTCCGAGACAAGGTCTTGTAGTTGCCAGGCTGGCCTCAAACTGACGGCCCTCCTGCCTCAGCCTCCTGAGTAGCTGGGACTGCAGACATGCCCAAGACACCTGAGTCACGATCACACATTAAGTGCCCAGCAGAAGTAATTTGTGGATGCTGGCGAACTTCTGATTTTTTCCCGGTGTCACTGTTGGCAGAATGATCCTGACCACGTTCCTCCCATGCCGAGAGCTGCTCTTTCCTTATCCTCACTCTCACTGGATGAAGTTTGTAACAGGAAAGATGCTGGGGGAAACTCAATTAGGTGCCCTGTCTGCTTTTCCAGCAACCTCTCTGCTGGCAGTGGCCACCCATACGCAGGAACAAAGAGGGCTCTGCGTGAACTCACTTTCTAGAGAGTTCTTGGTTGTTGGATCCTTGGCGTCCTTGTTGCTTCTGGCTCTCAGGTTCTGCACAGAGAAAAGTACATGTTCATGTTCACACAGGACAACGGAAGCAACTCTGACGCGGCAGAGTTTCGTGGTCCCGGCCCTCGCTCAGCCTTCTCTCCCCACAAAGAACCTCCGAAGCAGCAAACCTCAGGAGGCCAGTCCGAGCTGCCAAGTGTACACAGGGCTGGGCAGGAGCCCACGGGCGCTGAGCATAAAGGATGCCTTGGACGCATCAGGTCACTTAGGACAGGATCTGTCGACCTCAGCACTGTGGACACTGGAAGCTAGAACCTCCCTGTCCTCAGGGGCTCCCCTCCGGACTCGACATGGCGAGCCGGCAATAGCACCCCAGTTCCCTGTTAGGAAACTAAGAGTATCTCTAGGCTGCCAAAATTGCCCCTGGGTTAAGAAACTGGGCATAAAAGACAGAGGCAAAGTGGTTTCCTGGAGTGGTTCTACAGCATGGAGGGGCTAGTCATTCAGAAGAGTCCCCTTCGGTGACACGGGGCAGGCCCTCCACCTCCTAGACTGACATTGCATTGTACTTCCATCTGCCATCCTGGGTGCAAATGTACAGGCACAAATACACTAGTTAAAATGTGCAAGTGGACTTTCTATGAAACAAGGTACTGAGACTCCCAGGGTGAGAACACAGCTTGTTAGAGGACAGGCTGTGTTTGGGGCCAAGCCCATCCAAGGGATCACAGACTTGGTCCAAATTACCACGAGAAATGACGGCAAAGAATCCCCACTTGCCTAAAATCATCTCTGAAACAGCTGTGAGGAATCCTAGCCCTGGGTTTCCGCACAAACGCATCATGGCATAAAGACAGATGGGGGATTTGGGGTTGTTCTGCCAATCTCAGGGGCTGCGGGAAACCCCTCAGGACCAAAAGATGGTATCTTTCAGCTCACAGGGGCCAAAGCCCGCTGTGCACATTAGGACTTTTTCTAGGATTTTAATACCCTTTGCAGTGACTGTTCCTCCTTACATCTGACTCAGCAACTCCCAAAGGCTGTGAGGAGGTGTGAAAGCTAAATGAGAAGCTGTAGAAACCAGGTGCTGAGCTCGCGTGATCCCAGCAAACGGCCCACTCTCCGTGTGCCCTTGGATAGCACAAGGCACAAGCTCTGGGACGGCCTTCCTCAAGGAGACTTAACAGTTTATTTAACTCCGCATTTCCCAAACTTAACTGACTCAGCTTACCTTCCCCCTCCCCTCACTGCTAGGGATCAGACTCAGGGGCTCAGTGCGCTAGGCCGAGGGCTCTGCCGAGAGCTACATGTCCAATGCGACGGAAGCTCGTTTCACCTTCCTGTATCCAACATGGAGGGTGTGAGCGAGCACTGCACTGAACCCAGTGTGGGCAACTCTGGTGTGACTGGACGCACTGGCCCAGGAGAAGATGAAGAACCCCTGCTCTTCTGTGCCCTGTGACTGAGGGTGATACGCAAGCCCCATGCTTAGGCACTGACCCTCTCCGGCCCCAGGACACATTCCCTCACACACCACATGGCCTGCTGCTTCCTCTTCCTTGAGCTTGATTTTATTCTTTAGGCAGCTCCATTTTTCTCCCTCCTAAACTATGGCTGGAAGAATTGCTCTGATGGTAAAAGAACCATCAGGCTTCACAGAGGGAAGGCTCCTGGGTGGAACTAGTGCATGCAGATCCTGTGACTGGCACGCTAGGTGGGAAGTCGGGCACCCATGGGCTTGGGAAGAACAGCCTGGAGCAAGCTCTTACTGAGGCTAGTAACAACACTTAGGTGATTTAAAAATTACTAATGATGCCGGGCGTGGCGGCTCACGCCTGTAATGCCAGCACTTGGGAGGCAGAGACAGGAGGATTGCTGAGTTCGAAGCTTGCCTAGGCTACGTAGTGAGCTCAGAGCCAGCCTAAACTATAAAGCAAGACCCTGTCTCAAAAAAAAAAAAAAAATTACTAATGAGGGCTGGAGGGTTAGCTCAGTGGTTCCGGCACCTGCCTCACAAGCGCAAGGTCCTGAGTTCCATCCCCAGTAACCACATACAATGCTGGGCATGGAGACTCATGCCCACCAGCAATCAATAACACATACCACAGTGCCGGGCGTGGTGGTTAGTGGTCAGAGCGGTTAGTGGGTCAAGGCCAGCCAGGAGCCTTCCCTCTGTGAAGCCTGACTCTATAATCCCAGCACTGGGGAAGCAGACACAGGAGGATTGCTGAGCTCAAGGCTTGCCTGGGCTACATAGTGAGCTCAGGCCCAGCCTGAACTACACAGTGAGACCCTGTCTCAAAAAAAAAAAAAAAAATTAGTAATGAAAAAAATAGCACAAAGTCTCCTGAACAAAGCCCAGTTGTGACAATCAAGGTTTGTCTACCAGTAAGAGACTGGAGCCGCTCTGTGTTTTCTTCTCTCTCTCTAATGATGGCTTTCTCGCAGAGGTTTTACTACCTAGATCCTTATTTGGTGGGGGGAAGGCAAGTCAGAAGTTGGGGTTCTGGGGAGGGGAGATATCTAAAGGTGAGAGGCCCTGACAGTGGAAAGCACCCCAGTTGCCATGAGCCTTGCAGATACAAAATGGGGAAGGCTAAGAAGAGCCCCTAAGTCTTCTGGAGAAACAGAGACCCAAGGGTGCTGCTAGACTCTGGTCCCAGCTTGGCCACCAGCATCCTGGGTAGTCTAGACATCTCTGTTTGAGGGACTCTGTGGAGGGTCCAGGTGCCAACACCCCGTGGTCTGAAGCCGCAGGCCTCTTGGAGCTGCATGCAAGCAAGGAGACGGTGAGCCCTCAGACCCGAGTGGGACAGTTCTACTCAAGAGCTTTCGTCCCCACAAGCGCGCAGAGTTGCAGCAACACAAACCCTCGGTCTTTGGGGCTAGTACTCAGTGTTCCCAGCTCTCAGGGCTGCTGCCCGAGACTAGGCCGGGAGGAGGGCAGGATCACTCCCACCGGGCTTCGGTGACAAGGTGTAGAGTCAGGCTCGGGATTCACTCCCAAGACAAGACACAGGGGCAGAATGTGTGAGAGCGCTTTCTGGGAACACAGCTGCGAGAGTCTCAAAGTATCCTTCAAAGGTTCACTCGCTGTATGCTCATGGTGCCTGAAGGTGATGCCCTTGGGAGACAGGATCAGGTGAGGTCAGAGGGCAGGGCTCCACAAGGCACTGCTGGCTTGGTGGGGGGGACGGGCCTGAGGTGGCTTGCTTGCACCGTCCTATAGTGGGATGCCTTCTGCTGCGCTATGATGCACTAAGAGCCCTCATCACCTGGTCCTCTATGCACTGGGACTTTCCAGCCTCCAGAACTGTGAGCCAAAGAAACTTCTGTTCTTTACCCTGTTTTGGGTATTCTGGCAAGAGCAACATAAAACGGGCTGATGCACTAGCTGACCCCTGAAATTGGGCCTTGGCCCTTGGGGGAGGCGGGGACTGTTCCTCCTGTCTGGCCCAGCAGCCCTGTAGGCCTGGGGCCACAGAACAAACCCAGGGGCCTCTGGGATCATGGCTAGGGTTCTTGACCAGATCTAAATTTGTGCTTTTGTCCTTCTAGGTTAAGTTTCTACCAATGACCAGCCTACAGCCATTGCAGGGGATGAGGAGCATGGGAAGAGTCAGCGGCGCTCTTGTCTGCACGGCGTCAAGGCTTTTGTTACCTCGGAGATCTCTGCAAACTGAGCATTGGCCTGGCAGCACTTCTCTGCCATTTCCATGGCAACCCCATAGTTGTCCACAAAGGCCCGGTACACACCCAGCTGGCTGGCCTGCAGGGCAGAAGGGAAAGAGAGTGGGACAGATGTGGGACAGATAGCGTTCCCTGCCTTTCTGAGGACTGAATTCCTGTGCACAGCACCAGAGACACTCTGGGCACAGGAGACAGCGCGAAAGCTGCAGCCACCTCAGCTCTTCTGTGCCGTGTACTCCCACCTGCTTGCCCTCCCCACGCACTGAACACGCATCTCTCTCCCAAAATGACATGTTGAGGAGTGACTCACAGACACAGGCAGGTAATGGCTCCCTTCCAGAGCTGCTCGATCCTCCCACCCCGCTTGCTTAAAAGGTACTGTGAGCAGAAGCTAAAGTTTGAGGAGGGAATTGTTAAGTGAATTAGAACAAGTTTGATCTTGAGAAAGAGGAGACTACAGGCACCTTCTCGTTCTGGCTGCAGGAGGCCACCTTCAAAATGGCGGTCAGTGGCCCCTGGGGTCACGGTGTTCTGCTCGTGTCTGATGCCCTCATACAGGTAAGGAGTATTTGGTCTGGCTTCCCACAGAGAGAAGCTCTTGCTGCGCAGACTCTATCTGTCCTAGACCTGGCAGGGATGCCCAGATGGCATGCTGTAAGGGAAGACGCATTTTGACTGTCCTCTATTAAACCGATGATACTAAGATGTTGTCTGCTCACTGAGGCCCTTGCTCAGACACACACACAGCTCAGTGTCCACGGTAGGTGGGTACAGCCACCACTACCTCTGAGTTCACCTTGTAGTCAGTGAGGAAGAAACCAATCTCTGCCACTAGAAATCCGGGCCTGGAAAAGCAAAGGCGAGCCCAGGAGACCCACTGCCTGGGCCAGAGCTTCCCACTGCAGTTAACTCAGAGCTGGAAGCCAGAGGCATTTGCTGTTCCTGTGTTGCACCTAAATTTCATTTCCACATGCATTTGCATTTATATTGGATTTGATGTTTCAACACATGGCAATCCCAGACACTGGGCTAACCAGGGGACTTAGGGAAGCCAGGCCTATCTTCCAGCTTCCTGGAAGGGTTATACAGAGAGCTATGGGGTGTTTGAGTAAAGTGCAGTGGCCAGAAAATGATGTCCTTCTAGACTCCCCCACACTGGCCAACTCAGGGAAGCTGCTACACGCTTGAATTCCAGGTTCTTCCTGGCACAATGACGAGATCTAGAGTTATCCCTTCTTTCCTTTCTCCCTCCTTTGTGGTTCACTGAGTATGTTTCACCAAAACTAAGACCTTGTGGGCCAGGGATTTAGCTCAGTGGCTCCAGTGTCTGCCTTGTAGGTACAAGGTCCTGAGTTCGATACTCGGTACCACATACCACAATACCGGGCATGGTGGCTCATATCTGTAATCCCAGCACTTGGGAGGCAGAGGCAGGATTGCTGAGTTCGAGGCTTGCCAGGGCTACATAGTGAGCTAGGGCAAGCCTGAACTACAAAGCGAGACCCTGTCTAACAAACAAAACAAACAAAGGCCTTGCTTGAGGCCCTGTCCCCACAGCCACAAATAATCAGACAAAAAACCATGCTCTGCAGGTGGTATTCCAGCAGAGACAGCACATGACAAATACATGAGCAGACAAATATTTTAAAAAGTGGCAGAATAAAGTGGGGCAGGGATCGACAGTGGTGGGCTGCTTTGGAGAACATGGGCAGATCAGGAGAAGGCTAAGCAGAGTCTGGAGGGTCTGGGAAGAGGATCACTTTTGTGACATCTTTCTCCTGCCCAAAGAGCTCACCTTTCCGGGTGTGAGACATCTGAGCAATTCATTTGAACATTTCTAGCTAACCAGACACAAAGGAGCCGAACACTGGCAGAGCCATAAATGGAGATCCTGCATCTGTAGATATGAAACACTAAGAAAGACAGACCCGTTGCTGTGTACTGTGCTTCCCCAGAAACACAGAGCCCAACTCTGTTCCTAGGAGACATCTGACACACACACAAACTGGCCTGTATCTTTTAAAAAATGTCAGCCACAGAAGATGAGTGAAGTACGAGGAACTGAGAGAGACAGAAGAGGCCTGAAGAGATGTGATAACCAAGGACACAACACGACCTTGGACTGGCTCCTGAATCGGAGTTCAAAAAGGGCTATAAAGAACATCATCACTAACTTGGGGGAAATTTGCATTGGGACAGCATATTAAGTAACAGTGTCACATGATGTGAAATCTCCTGAAAGTGACAAATTGTAATGTGGGTTATAGATGAGAACGTCTTTGCTCTTAGCAAAAACATAATGAAATATTTAAGGTAAAAGGGCAGAGGTCTAGAAATTACCTCAAACAACAAAGGGGAAAAAAGTGGGTGTATGCGTATGTATGTGGAAGAATGCATAAAAGACATAATGTAAATGTGGCATAATGTTTTAATCAGTGTATCTATCTGAGTGAAGAGGACATTAGAAGTTTTTGTACTATCCTTGAAATTCTTCTGTAAGTCTAAAGAGATTAGAAAAGAACAACAACAAAATAAAGCTGATAAAATTCCATCCAGGAACAACAGCAGGCACAGTGGAAGTGAACTGGCACAGCTTTCCAGAACAGGATGGAAAGGCAGGGTCTGTCAAGCCTTCCGTGTCCCTGGGCTCAAGAAGAGGCTCCAAAGCTGGCAGAGGGCACAGTGAACTCCCTGAGTCCTAGACTGTCCCAGCTAGGGAACCTGCTGGAGTGACGCTAGGCTGAGTCTATCTGTGCCTCGGAAGTGCCCACCGCTCAGCCCAGGCTAAAGTCACGTGACTCTAGCTCACAGTGACTGGGGAAGGACTTCCCACGACAGCCTCAGCCCCTCTCCCCAGTCTTCCTGTTGCAGCAGCTGATCCAGAGCATCAAGGACACCAGGGAAGCCAGAGGAAACCTTCCAAGCTTAAGTTCTAATGTGCATCAGATTGTTCAAATTAAAAAATTTTCCAAGTGATTTTGGAATGTTATCCTAGGCAAGTACTGGTTGTGGCCCCCCTACCTCCGAACAACACAAAACTCCATTTTTTTCTGGAAGGCTGTTGGTTGAATCCAATCCCTTGCGTTTAAAAACTGCTGATACAAAAGCCAAAGTTGGGGGAGGGTTTCAAAGTCGAGGGACACCTGCTCACATATAGCCTCCTGAGCTCTGGCTGGGGGAAGGAGCCCAAGACATGAGATCTCACCTGTCCCTTAAGCCTTGGCTCCAGCCTGCAGTCCAGTGTGTCTACAGTTCCAGGGGGTAGAAGGAGGGGACTGCCCAAAGGAAAGCCACACCCTGGAGCGCTCCAGCCTGGACAAAGCCAAGGTGAGGCCAGAGTCGGCATTAGCTGGGTATACAGATGGGCTCAGGAAGGCTGGGGCTGCTGTCCAGCTTGTAGATAACGTGGGGTTCTACACACACACAGAAACACAGACTTGGGCCACCTCTTCCTCTGAAGCATTTGTTTCCCTTGGGAGGGAGAATGTTCATGAGAGGCTGGGCAATCCCAGAATCATGATCAGGAATTTTCAGAGGCAGAGAGGGGCCGCTAGGCCTGCCTGGCACCTGCCTTCTAGCAGCTCTTCCAGGAAAAAGAGGGTCTTTGTTGGACAACTCTGGTACACAGATCCCTCCCTACAATCTCTTCTTGGTTCTTTACTTTAGACCTAGAAATGGGTTTTTCTGCAAATCACAGAGCCTCACATGCTGGACCACAAACCCCTCAGCCCCCACCAGGGAGCTGGCTCCTGCATCCCAGGGGCTCCTTCAGAATTTCCTTTTGGGTGAATTCCACCTCCCCTGTGTCTAAGTGCCTACCCAGACCTACCTAGTAACTGTCGTGGGCATAGCTTGGCCAATGTCAGGAATAAGGGCTAGAGAGACAGCCCTGGGCTTAATTCTTGCCCCTGGAGGAGGGAGGGAGCTGGTCTCTCACTCCTTTATCTGAATGTGACTCTTAAAAGCAGCAGCCTTGACTCCTCTTGGCTGCAGGGGTAGCAGGTGCCCAGAGAGGTCTCTGACCCACTTTCCTGGCTGGCTTTTCCACCTCTGGAGACATCAGTGAGTATCCCAGTCACTCTACCAAATAGATCCCTGTTGGGTCCTACCAAGCCCTGTAAGAAACTGACTCTGTCATTCAACACCTCTTGTTCTTTGGCTTTACAGTGGTGCATGTTTTTTTTCTTTCTGAGAAAGACAAACGAAGGGTGACAATCCAGACGATCTGTCCTCCTTGTCTTCTTGCTATAAGGCTATGAAGAGTGCTACCGCATGACACCGCATCTTCCACCTGATCTGTGTCGGAGCAGAGTCCAGTTCTGTAAGAACCAGACATCTTCACAGCACGAGGCTGCCCCCTGCTCCACAGCCCCCTGGGGAGGTCTCCACCAAGCCCTCCTGCATTTCTCCACCCTGTCACAGCATGGTGGAAGGATGTCACTGTGAGGGGGTCAAGATTATAAACACGGCGCCAGACTCTGAGAACAGAGGCCTGAGGCCCTGAGAACTACAGAGACAACCTATGTTTTTCACTGTTCTCTGGCTCCTTTAGTATCAATGGCAATTTTCTAAGTATCTTCATTTTTAATACTCAAACCTCTTTTCCTCAGAACACCTTTTAAAACATTTTCCAAAAGATTCAAGGGACTTTAATTCATACACTGCAAAAATGGAATAAAGTACAATTTGTCTCTCGGTAATTATGGGGGGCTGGTACCTCACCCCAAGGATACTAAAATCTATGGATGCTCTAGCCTCTTCCACGAAGGGCATTTGCATGAAATATTTGCAAGTAATATAGCACATTTGCATGGAATGTACATACAACCTTATACCTCCAATTTCACTCCCATAGGGCCTCAAAGGACAACTGGCCAGTTAAAGGCTGGGAACTAAACTGGGCATGGTGGCTCACGCCTGTCATCCGAGCACTCGGGAGGCAGAGCCAGGAGGATTGCTGAGTTCGAGGCTTGCCTGGGCTACACAGTGAGCTCAGGGCCAGCCTGAACTACAAAGCGAGACCCTGTCTCAAAAAAAAAAAAAAAAGGGCTGGGAACTAAGAGCAAAACAGTGGAGCCAGAAAAGAGAGAAAAACATCTGTTCACTGCATTCCACTGGGGTTTAAATGCTTCCCTTGGTCTTTCTCTGCGAACTGCCATCTGACCTCCTCTGAGACACGCTCAGGCTCCCATTCTTGCTATCACCTCCTTGGTATCTCCTGAGGGTACACATCCACGTGTGGTACAACAGGCCTGGCCCCTGCCCAGCCACCCACAGCCACAAAGGCTCAGCATGCTTCGAGTCACGCACCAGCTTCTGGAAGAGGTCGCCCACCCTTTGCTGGTGACTCCACTGCTGCACGCGGGGCAAGAGCCCGTCGTAGAACTCCTTGTGAATCTCATAGAGTTCAGGCACTTTGAAGAAGATGGTCTCGATCTGCTGGCTGGTCAGCACAGGCTGAGAAGTGGTGGCAGCGGCTTTCAATGGTTTCATGGGCTGGAGGAGGACACACGTGACATGGCACAGGTGAGAGGGTATAGCGTTTGTCACATGCGTGGCATGACAGTCGAACACCACAGCTATTGATGTATGTGTCTGTTTTCTTTCTGTGGTCCTGGGATTGAACCCAAGAACTTGGGCAAACGAGGCCAGCACTCTACCAGAAGGTACACCCCTAGCCTTCATGTCTACTTTTAAATTCCAGCAAAAATGAAAACTTAGCAATGGAGTCTCCCGTGGGAACCTGACCTTGAGGAGGTCAGATTTCTGTAGAGGTGGACTGACCCTCCCGGGCGTGTGGTATGTGGGTTGCCCCAGGGCTCCCAAGCTGACCAGGAAGGTGAGCAGAGACATCTCTGGGTTGAAGGTCCTGCTTAGCCCCCTCCTGCTCCCACTCTCACCAGCAGCAGTGCCTCCAGGTGGCTCAGGTAGGTCTCCTCACTGGCCAGGATTCCAGACAGGACCCATTTTCTCATCTCCAAGCCTTTTTCCAAGTCCAGTTCACTCTGTGGAAAGAGGCGGATGGGAGTCAGCCCTGGGGTGGAGCAGAATGCTCGCATCATCTCCCTTGGGGAAGAAGACAGCATGTTAACCTTTGGACTGAGCCCAGAAGAAGGTTCTACCTGGAAGCAAAAGGGACAGGAGGGAGCGCAGGCACGTACTCAGCCAGCGCGGTTAAACGAAGTACTGGAAAGTCATCCGGTAAGCTGAGAGCTGCCCTTGGTCTTAATCCACCGGAAATAGGAAGTTTGGTGCCAAGAAAGCCGCGAGGCCTCCCTCCCTCCACCCATGCCTAGTGCCCAAGACCCGACAGTAACCAGAGTGACCCAGTCAAGGAAGGAAAAGGTGAAGCTCCGACCTGAGGTGGGCACAGCATGAAGGAAGCCCAAGGGCAGCCCCAGGAGAGGCTGAGATGAGGGAGCATCGGTGCCAGCTGCAAGCTACCCCTACACCTTCCACGGCACAGGCGTGCCACTCCTGACTGCTCTGCTGAGGCCGCCTCGCCTGGCTTCTGCCTGTCCTGGCCACTCCCAGCTCGGCTCCCTGGCCTTGGTGGTGTGGGAGGTTGCCGTCTCCACAAGCACCACTCCGCACTCAGCCATGGGCCAACTGGTCCCACCTGTAGTTAGAGAGATTCTGTGTTGCGCCTCTGAAAGATGACATAACTGCCCTGTCCACCATTCTGCTGGTTTTCCAGCCTGAGGGTAAACCCGAGACACTCTACCACACAAGGCCCCAGAGCATGGTACCTTTCCTTTGCTTACTTTCCTGAGCCACTGGAAGGAGGGAAGAAGTCTCGGATTTGGGCAGGATCCTCGTGCTAGGCAGTGCTGATATCTGGGGCTGCAGATTCTCTCTGGGGCTTTAGGATGGTCCAGTGCCATGAAGGGAACTGTGCAGCCTCTCAGCTTCTACCCCATAGTTGTGAAAGCCACAAGGGTCTCTAGAAGTTGCCGTATCGTGGGGGCCAAATCATCCCACAGTGGGAACCACGTTGAAGTGGAGGAGGACGATGTACCAGATGAGGTGACCTTTGGCCTCATGATGTCTCCCCCGAGTCTGGCGCCAGGATCCCAGTGTGGGCCCTCTGTACCCCGACCCTGCTGTCCTTTTCCACTTTCCCTGGCCCTAGGGAAGGAGGACACTTCCTGACACATGAGTCGGGACAGTGCTGCAGGGTCAACCCTGCCCTGGGGAACCTTCAGACAAATGTCCTTTTAGCCCTGAGCCTCTGCTGTCTGGGTACAGCCTGGGTGAAGGAAGTCCTACTCCTATGTCCCTTCTGGGTCTCCAGGGCTTGCAATGCATCTTCGCTATCCACTGGGACTATATAAAAGTCTTCCTGGGCAACTTTCTCACACTAGGAATCTTGGTGCATGTGCCTACATGTGAATATATGCATGACCTATAGCTACTCAAGTGTGCGGGAGTATGTGTGTGTGCGTGTGTGTGTAGGAGTGAAAATACACCAGGCTGCATTTACACAACCCACCCATGGAGTCCCCTCAGGGAATACTGGGGAGTGGGGCTATAGGTGCCAGTCGCCAGGGCTCAGCTGGACCTGAATTAGAAACTTCCTGTACTTACCACAGTGTCTGGAACACAGTGTCCACCTTAGATTTCATAAACAAATCAACGACTGGATCTCAAAGATCTGACGAGGTCATAGTTTGGGCTGCATCTTTACGAAGCTCTGAGGCCTCCTTCGGGTCTCCAAACCCTTCTCTGAAGACAACTAAGCTGAAAGGCTACCACAGTGCAGCAAAGCCCCTGGCCCAGGTGCACAGGTGGGCGGAGCTGGAGCGGCCGAGACACTCCCTGTCAGCCTAGAGTAAATGGCAAGGTCTTCAGGAAGCAGCCGGCAGCAGGCCCTGCGCTCATCCCTCACCAGGTCTGAATGTCGCTCCCATCTCGTGCAAGAGAAGAGGACGGGAATAGCAGACCCCACTGGGAGTGCCAACTGGCCACCCACCTACCCAGCCATGCTTGTGTTCTGAGAACAATCTCACTAGTGTGAGCTCCAGGGGGAACGGTGAGGCCCTGGGAGGCTGGCAGGGCACTGACCCATGAGGGCTCCACCCAGTGCAAGATGCTGGTGCCTGCCTGGGTGGGGGCACTGTGCCACATTCCACCCACATGGTTTGGAAAGCTGGGAGGAAAAACAGTGTTGGCAGGATGGTGCCAAGTCCAGCTTTCTCTGCTCCAAAGGGTGAGGCCACTCAAGGGAACATCAGGACCAGGGAAGGTGCTGAGGGGGGCACAGAGAGAGAACACAGATGAGGGCACTTTGCCCTGTACCTACAATCTTCTACTGGGACCCCGAATGTTGCTGGTGGCATCAGACAGGGTCATCTTGGAAACCAGCCAGCTCCAGCTCATAGAAAAGAGGGCGGGGAGGGAAAGAGCAGAAAAGAGAGAGCAAAGGCCAGGGCTGGCACCGGAGCTATTTATAACTTCAGCTTTACACGTGCCAGTTCTGCTAAAGGGCGCCTCAATGCAGTCCGGGCCAGTAGGCAGGAAGTGGCAATGGGGCAGAAGCTGGAGGAAATGGGCAACTGGAAAAAGGCAGCAAGATGGAAGGAAAACTGTCCCCCCAACGTGAAGTCAGGACAAGGCTGAAAATGAACTAAGCTCATGACAGCAAGGTGGGAAAAGCTGGCAGAGGGGTCCAGCTGGTTAGAACCACCACCTGTCGGCCAGCGAGCTGCCAGGCCTACGGGGGAGTTATGGCTGGAGTGCAAGGAGCCCCCAGGACTGCTCCCTTAGTCCCCATACATCTGGCAGAGACCACAAATGCTCAGCATATGCTGTGGTTTGTACTCAGTGTTCTCCCAAGACCTCATGTGCTCAACAGTGGGGCTTTGGGGAGGTGATCAGATCATGGATTAGTCCACAGGTGAGTTGAGAGCTAAACATGACCTTGGGAGGGAAAGCCTGGTTGAGGAGGTGGGTAACTGGGGGAATGGTCTGGAAGGGTGTATCTCTGTCCCGCCTCCCTTGCTCTCTCTCTGCTGCTCGCCACTATGTCATGAGCCATTTTTCCTCAGCCACGCTGCCCTGCCTTGGAGCTAGCAGACCATGGACTGGAACCTCTACAAACCATGAGCCAAAGTAAACTTCTCCTTTAAGTGGCGGGTGTTGGGTGCTGTGTCTCAGTACCAAGAAAGTAACTACGGGCACAAAACCTCGGCTCTGTGGGTGCAGGCTGCTCTCAGTTGGAAGTCTGCAGCTAGCAAACCCCAGACAGGCAGGCACTGAGCAGAGGGACAAAGAACCTTCTTGGCAGGGCTATGCATTCATGGGGGGGAGGGGGGGCAAGAAGCTGGCTTCTATGCAGAGCTAGGTGCCAAGGAATCTGTGTTAGTCAACCCCTTTGTGGACCATCCTCAGGCAGAGTTGGTGCCTCTGCTACATATCCTTCCAGTACACTCACTTTTGGCTCTTCTGGGTACTCCCTGGGCGAAGGAATGCCTGGCCTCAGTGTCCCTACCGAACCGAGGGGTGGTGCTCGTGAAAAGATGTGCAACTCAGAAGCCCATTAAGCCTCTGTTGCCGTGGACTTCTCAGGAAGCTTATTCCAGTGGTTCCACAGCCCAGAAGGCTCAAACTCAGCAACGGCGGGGGATAATGGGAAGTTTTAGGAGGAGGTGAATGAAAATGCCCCTTGTTCCTGACCTCAGACTATCATGTTCTCTGGTGATTCTAGGAAGCGACAAGTATGTCTTCTACAAACCAAAGATTAGAAATGAAGAAGCTGGGCGTGGTGGCACAGACTTAGAATCCCAGCAGTGAGGGAAGACTGTCCAGTTTGAGTCCCACCTAGGCAACTCAGTAAGACCCTGTCTCACAGTAAAAAATAAAAAAAAAAAAAAGAGGGCCAGGATATAACTCCGTGGTAGAGCATTCCTGGGTTCAATTCCTAGAACAAGGGAGAAAGGCGTGGGGGTTGCACAGCTGGCAGAGAAACCAGGAAGCCAAGGCTGTGCCCCTCTCCAGGGTGGTGAAGGACACCTATCCCTAGGGCTTCAAACATTGGAAGGGCACCTAACAGAGCACTGTGGGAACAGAACCACATAACGCTCCTCCAATCAGATGTCCAACATCCTTCTCACCCAGATGACTCTGCCACCTGCCCTGGGGTGGGAAAAATGCTTGTGATCAGAGACTGGACCTGTGAAGCATAGATGTGTGACTTCTTGCCCAAATGCAACGTGAGAAATGTCAATCTATGGGCTCCTGAGGGTGCTGAGGGAGCAAGGGTTAGAGGGGACCAGAACATGAGCCCCGGAGTGAGGTGCTAAAAGTGAGGACCACACTCTGCTATCAGGAACCTGGTGGGGGTGGGAGGCCACACTGCACAAAGCCTGGGCCACAGAGGGCAGATCGACTTCCTGAAAACCTGGAGAAGACATCAAAGATTGGCCGGGTCGCAAGAGCCCTGGGGTTACTGTCTCAAGGTCAGGACTTACCGTACTTGTTCAGGGCCATAAGGGTCCTTCTCAGGGTCTAGATCACACTCAGGAAGTAGGAAAACAGTGTGCCCTTAAAGCAAGATAATTCGGGGAAAGTGTCCACAGAGGGTTCAGGGAGGCTTTGTATCTTACAGCTGCGCGACTCTCAGCAAGTTACTCGACCTCTGTGAAACCGGGTTCCTACTCTGTAGACTGGTGATACCAGACCTGGGGCAAGGAGCAGCACAAGGCAGCAGCACAGCACAGCGCGGTACACAGTACACTCTGGCTTCCTGTCCTACAGTGTCTCGTATGAGAATCCTGCCCGCACAGAGATGGTGAGAAATCGCAACTACACAAACAGGAAGTGGTCCTGCAGCAAAGGTATCAGCGCCAGAGAAAAGTGCTAATGGTGAAAAGAGCACTTCCAGGCCTTCTTTATAGCAACTGGAGCAAAACACACCCCTCTCTTGCTTTTCTTTTCTTTTCTTTTTTTTTAAGTGGTGCTGGAGTTGAATCCAGGGTCTTATGCACCCTAAGCATGTGCTTTACCACTGGGCTACATCTCCGCTCCTTCCCTCACTCTTGACTTTAAACTCAGGGTAAGAATCTTTTAGAAACAAACAGAAGGAAGCTATGCATTTATCAGGGGCAAAAAAAAAAAAAGAGGAGCAACTGCTGTGAGGCAGTGGTGATCTTAACCAAGGAAGGAACCCCAGAAGTCAAAGGGAGATGTGCTCGCCTCAGTAATAGGGGGACATGGCTGGGCCCCCAAAGCACTAAGGGAACCCTTCCACCCCTTGCCCCATGCCATGGCACCAATAAGGGCATCAGAACATGGTAATAGCCTGAGCAGACTCACCACCTCTGCAGGGACAACGCTGCCCAGCATATAACTACTCTTGGGCGCGTTCCCACATGAGTGGCCAGGCCAGGGGCGCCCCACCCGGATGGAGTGTGTGGTTCGCTACTCGCTAGCCACACAACCTGGGGGAAGCCACCTCTGGACCTCGGTTCCGCAACGGAAAGGTGGAGGTGACAGCAGCACCAATTCCATAGGCTCACCATCAGGGTTAAGTGAGAACTCACGGGAAAGACCCTGGTCAAACACAGCCATCATCAACACCTCCTCTGTTGAAAAAGGAACAAGAGACTTTCTAGGGCACAAGGTCAGTGGCCCAGATACTGCCACAGCCCAGTACCATGGCTGGGGCCTCCACCGAGGCCCACAGACTGAGGTGTGGCCTCTGGCACAGCTATCGTCGGCTGCTTGTCTCTTTCAGGCTCAGTTTAAAAAGCTCCTCACAAGCTCCTTTCCTTGCTCAAGGCATCGAGCAGACTCTTCCTACCAGATACAGGAACAAGGAAGGAGTTTTGAGAAATTTGCTCAACTTGCAAACCGAACCAGCTCCGTCACCCAGGTGCTTGTGCCTCTGAACAAGTGACTGCCTTCTGAGAGTCTCCGGAAAGGTAAGAGCTGGTCCACAGCCCAGGTGACCCTCCCCATGTATTTCACACCCGATCCCAGGGCCGGGCGGCAGGTGCATCTTTGGGACTCACTGCTTTGGTGGGCTCCAGGGCTCCCGAGGCCAGAGCATCCCGGCCGCCCCTGCTCTTGCTGCTGAGGTGTGGGGAAGAGGAAGGTGAGTCATCAATATACGGCAACCCGTCCTGGTGCCGGCGCTGCTCTTCAGCCCGGTCTGCGGCGCAGCTGTATCCAGGAGGCGTTCCAAACGAGGCATCTGTGTGTGGAAAGAAGCAGCCTGTTAGGAGGGATAGACAGGAGGGCTGGAGCTGTCTGCCCGGAAGCACCCACTCCCCACCTGTTCAAGCAAGCGCCCGGGCCAGGGTGCCTCAGGTGGGCTGACACCATCTTCACACGAGACTGGTCAAAGACCTCGCAGGGGTGAGGAGGGAAGCAACCGCAGCTCATCCCCAGATAATACCAGGGTGGGTTTTCAACTGTTCGCTAGCGGGGATGATCCTTGATACCTGCTTGTGGGGATCTGATAAAGAAGACCACTTGGACGTTCTAGGGAACCTCACCCTGCTGTTGGCGGGATCTCTCTCCTCATCCTGGATACTAGCTGCAGTCTGAACGAAGCTCCTCAGGGGGTCTCCCGTGGAGCCACACACCAGAGGCAGACCGGCCTGCTTTTGCAGTCAGCAGCTGTGTGTGGTCACCTAAGACACACTGTGGGTCAGAAGCCCAGTGGGTCTCAGCCCTGGCCACCTGCCAGAACTTCCTAAGGAGCTTTTAAAGTCACCAGGACCGAGGTCATCCCTAGAGCTCTGGGTACTGTGGGTCTGTGTTGGGTCAAGGAGCATTATGCTTTTGAGGCTCTAGAGGACGGTGATGTGTAGGCAGAGGATGGAGACACATGTTAGAAGGTGTCAAGTCATGCTGGAATGCAGAGGCCTGAGAACCTGGGAGAGGCAGAAACATGTAGGAAAGCCAAAACACTGACCACGTATGGGTGCCCGCTAGTAGTGGCAGGTCTTAGCCTGAGACCACAGGAGAGGATGCTGGCCTGAGTGCAAGCTCTGACCACCACGAGCAAGGATTCCCCCAGGGCTGCTGGTCCCAGCCCACAGAACCCCAGTTCCAGCCCATGCTCGGGTGAGTCACAGCCTCTCAGCCAGTCCTCTGAACTCCAAGACTGTCTCTACCCCAATCAGGGCAACCCAAGAGGACCGAGTGGTTTATTCTACAAGAAACTCCCTGCCCTTTGGACTGTCTAATTACATTCTTCCCAAAGACGCTGAAAGAGGACACCCTCTTCCAGGCTCAATGACAAAGTCCTAGCACCTATTCCAAGGCTCTGCTTACCTGCAACTCCCCATGTACTGTTCTCAGAGTTTTCTAATCCAGTGGACTTCTCACTACAGACCTACCAGCCCACGAGGGCCCAGCCTCTCGTGATGATCCCTTCTCCACTCTCTCCAAGGGCACCTTTGTGGTGTGCAGGATTTCCAGGCAATCATCCAAAATGGCTTTCCTTCTTTTTATGATCTAGGTAGTCCTACATGAAGGTTACCACCACAGGAGGCCGTGGCATTTATTCATGACCCTGTAACTGCCACCAAACATCCAGGCCATCTAAGCATAGGGCTCCTCCCTGCTTTCTGGAACAGCTGACCCAATAATCCTGATAGGGATTTCCACATGGGCAGCTGAGAATTAACTGTGTGGCTGGAGCAACCGCAGGCTAAGTGCTGCCTCCAGCTGTGGGTGCCCAGGGAAGGTCAGCGACCCAGTTTCCATGTATACCTCTGCCTCTCCCAGGTTCTCAGACCTCTGTGTCACAGCAGGACTTCTCGCTTTCTAGCAAGTGTAAGTATTACATGGGGAGCTTAGGAAATAACCCAGCTGTGCCAAACACAGCCCTTCCAAATCCAAACCTCTGGACCCAAGACTGGCATGGGCCCTTGTGGCGGTGCTTCCTGATCTGTCACAGCACTGACCTGCACTGTGCTCCAGGCCTCTGCACACAGCTGCTGACCACAAAGGCCTAGCCAAGGTCAGCCTCTTTGTATGTGTGTCCACAAGAGGATCTCACCAAGACGTGTGTTGTGAGTTGCAAGTAGTGGGCAGGGTGGGCTTCTACAAGGTCCCCCAAAAGCTGGTCCAAGGACCCTTTTCTCCTTAACCATGGGACATCAAGGGGCTCCAGATACCAAGATAACAATCCTGATTACCAAGGCTCTACTCTGGTGGCTTTTGTGTTTTGTATCCTAGCAGAACGGGGGAAGCCAAAGACAAATTCTGCTTCTTCCTCCTGAGATTTCACAAAGACTAACCAATCTCTCAGCATTCCTGGGGAAAGCTGCGGAGTTCAAGCACATTAACATACACAAAACCCTGTGAATGGAAAACCCTAACCTTGTACCTAAGCCCTCCAAAGGGGCCTGCCTTTTGCCTCTATTTCATGGAATCACAGATTTAAAACAATGTGAACAGAGTGGCCTTTATGTCCACCTCAAATCCATAATACACTACAGCAGCACCCACTGAAAGCTTCCTCAGCACAGGGAGCTTCTTCCACACACAGCCCTGGCCTTGGATGTGGGTTTCAACTGTCAGATGTGGAATCCAAATGGTTTCCCTAACCCAAAACTCATCCTACAGGTAGGGCAAGTGGGCGGTTTTCAGAGCCCTGCTGTGTGGATTTCTCAGATGTCCTCCCCAGCTGGCAGTTCTCTGTGTGAGATGGTACCAGCCACTGAAGCTGTCTGTGCCTCAGTTTTCTGATGTTAAAAGCAAGTGTCTGAGGTCTGGGAATGTAGCTCAGTGGCAGAGAACTTGCCTTGCATGAACAAAGCCCTACATTCAATCCCTGGCACCACAAAAGTCAGGCGTGTGATCTAGATAATCGATAAAGACCCACTAAGCTCTAAAATGTTGCTGTTGCCATCTAGGGAAGGACCTTACCATTGCGCTCACCTCCAATCAAGCCAGCCTTTTCCAACAGAGTCCTCACCTAGTGTCCACTTCCACTCTTGCCTCTCCGCATCTGGCTTTCACATTAGCTTAGAATCATGAGTGTTCACTGAACATTCTAAAAAGTCTTGAAACAGTTTTTTTAAGTTTCGGGGCTTTTTTTCTGGCAACCTCCCTATCTCCACTCAGGATGTGCGGCTGAATCCAGGAGTTTCGCCCTGAGCTATATTCCCAACTTGCTAGTTGTTGAGTTGTCCAGGCTGCTCTTGAGCTTGCGAGCTCCTGCCTCAGTCTCCCAGTGCTGGGATTACATAGATGCACAACCACACTGGGCTTTCTAATGAAAACTCTAAAGAAGCCCACACACCTTGTATCCGAGTACTGCCCGGTTTCCTTGCCACCAGTGACTACACCGACTCACATCCCAAAACGAAATCGACACCTGCAGGTGATCAACTCAGTCAGAACTTTAGTCACATTCCAGGTCCCAGGGCTCAGCCCAGAGGAATGCGCTGGCTCAGCAACCTCTGGGCCAAAGCCCTACAGGAGAATCAGGTATTCAGCAAAGGTTTGCGCACCAGTGTCAAATGGACCCACTAACGGATGCGGCACGTCGCCTCCACCAGGGGAGATGGAAGGACCGTGTTTCAAAGCCAGACCTGGGCAACTAAAAACCCGACACGGTCCCTACTCTGCCCAGATCTCAAATGAGTATCCGTCATGTGTGCTGCACTCCCACTGAGGGCTTCAGCCCACTGTCCCAATCCCCCCAAATGCCACTATGGCTCCTTTTGCTTCCCCAGCTCACTCCAGTACAAACAGGATGGAGTAGAGTGGGGTAGGAGAAGCCCCTCCAATGTCCCTGTTCTGACCAGCACACAGCCTGCTTTCTGTTTACACTGCTTGTAAACCTGTGGCCCCAGACTCCACAAAGGCCCCTCCTCTTGAGCACAGAGCATATTATTTAGGGATTTTGAAAGCTTCAGTCTCCCAGAGATCAGAGCCCACTCTGTCCCCCACCCCACCCGAGTAGGAAAATCTCTCTGGACAGGACTAGGGAACTGGTGGTCATGTCTGACGCCAAAAACACACAAACGTCATCTCTGTGACTACTCTCTCTTCAGCCCTTGGAAGGCGGAAAGAAGAGGATCACAGTGAGTCCAAGGCCAGCCTGGAATTCACAGGCAGGCTCTATCCCAAAAAGCTAAATTAAATAATAAAAAGGAGAAGAAAATGTTCTAACAGTAGACTGAAGCAATTGCTGTACTGTTTTGTGAATATAAGGAATATATTAAGACAGAGACCACGCCTCCAGTGATTAGAAGAGACACTACATGGAAATAAGCGTTTGTTACCTGCAGTTCCTGGGGAGGTGAACAGCATGGCTGGAGCCCACAGACAGAGAACAGGGGGTGTGTGGAAAGGGCGGGGAAAGAGAATGCGAGCGCTGGCCTGTGCGTGAGGGTGCACAGCTGCTGCAGAGAGTAAGACCCACAGGCCAAAACCTGGATTGGGCCCCGGGAGTTACCAAGCAGATTTCCAATAGGAGTTTTAAATGGTGGATTTAAACAAGGCAGATACACATGCCAGGAAGGCACAGCAGAACGGAGAGGCAATCACCACAGCCTATCTGCACCGTCCATACAAGGGTGTGGTGCCCAGTGGGTGAGTCCAGCAGGTTGTATCTAGCTGCCCCATGGCCAGCCAGGGAAGTGGTCACCAGGAGGCAGATGTGCCAGGCAGCTATCTGGATGGACCACACTGAGAAGAAACTGGGAAGACATGGAAACTGTCGAGGGTGGCTGAGCCCTGCTCCTGAGATAAGAAAGTCCAAGCTACATTAAAGATGGATGCGGAAGAAATGTAAAATTCACTTTCCAAACATATATTGAACAAAAGATATTTCTAAAGGTCTGTGCTGATAACCTTATGATCTGGCAAGTCATCTCCTAGCTATATAACCCAAAGAACTAAAAACAAAACCTGGGCTAAAGGGCCAAGGATGTAGCTCAGTGGCACTGTACCTACCTTGCAAGCACAAAGCCTGGTACCTCCAAAACAAAAATAAAAATAAATAAATAAATAAACAAACTGCACTGGAATGTTTGTAGCAGCACTGCTCAGAATAGCCAAGGAGCTAGAAGGGTGGCTCAGTGGTACAGCAAATGCCTATACACAAGGCCCTGGATTCAGTCCTGGGCACCACAAAAATAAAAATAAATAAATGACCTAAATGCACATCAACTGATGAACAGATCTACATATATCCCTAAATGGATTACCACTCAGACCGTGTGCTTCTAGTATTTACACGAAATTGTCTAGAATAGATAATTCACAGAGACAGTAATTTAGTAACTACTCAATGGGTATGAGGTTTTGCTTTTCGGGTAGTAATGAATTTTGGAACTGACTATGTAGAAGTGGTGACTGCTTAATACGATAAATAGATTAAAAATCATTGAACTGGGCCGGAGGGTTAGCTCAGTGGTTCCGGCGCCTGCCTCGCAAGCGTAAGGACCTGAGTTCGATCCCCGGTTACTACATATAATGCTGGGCGTGGTGGCTCACGCCTGTAATCCCAGCACTCGGGAGGCAGAGACAGGAGGATTGCTGAGTTCGCAGCGGCTTGCCTGGGTACCATAGTGAGCTCAGGGCCAGCCTGAACTACAAAGCAAGACCCTGTCTCCAAAAAGCAAAAAAAAAAAAAAAAAAAAAAAATCACTGAACTACCCATTTTAAAATTGTTTATGTTGTATAAATTTTACCATACTTAAAAAAAAAAATAAGCTGGCTATAGTCCTCACTCTTGGAGGGAGCAGAATGTTGAGGCAGGAGAATCTCCCGAACCCAGGCATTCATGGCCAACCTGAGCTTCAGAGTGAGACCCTGTCTCAAGAATGGAGGAATGAATAAATAAAGGTTGAGCCGTCTTCCTCACCAACAGGGAACCTGAACATAATCCAGCATAGCAAGAGTGTCATTCAGAATGAACTGTCTGGTGCCATAACTCTCAGGCAGTGAGTGGCCACTGTACTTCTTGAAATACGTGACTGGTTTGGGTAGGTTTTCTTTCCCTTCTGCCAGGCTGGTGGCTATTCTTTTTTTTTTTTTTTTTTGCTTTTTGGAGACAGGGTCTCGCTTTGTAGTTCAGGCTGGCCCTGAGCTCACTATGGTGCCCAGGCAAGCCGCCGCGAACTCAGCAATCCTCCTGTCTCTGCCTCTCGAGTGCTGGGATGAGAGGCATGAGCCACCACGTCCAGCATTGTGGTATGCAGTGTTGATTGTTGGTGGGCGTGTCTCCATGCCCAGCATTATATGTGGTTACTGGGGATCGAACTCAGGTCCTTGCGCTTGCGAGGCAGGCACCGGAACCACTGAGCTAACCCTCCGGCCCCTTAGTGGCTATTCTTTCTTGCACAGATCCCAGCTGAGTCAGAATTTTTTATAAAAGATGTCTCCCATCTAGTCTGCTACTCTACCCCAGTAAGAAGCCTCTTCTCAGAAGCGGAGGCACAGGGTAAGCACGGCAGGATCCTGGGGCCATGCTACAACTCCAGTGATGACGTGACGGCACCTGAGAATGGAAAGCCCCGCTGGCAGGGCAGGCCAAAGTCATGCTCAGGAATCAGCATGTGCCACCCATGAAGTTCTGAGGCTGGCCAAGCTCTCACCACCACCCAGACAGGCGGGGAAGTGCTATCTGAGAAGGGCCCAAACCCTTGGCTCTCCAGGTAGCCTGAGTCTCTCTGACGGAGGAGCAAGTGTTTCTGAAACTGAGCTTTCTTGGAAGAGAGGCTGGCCCACGTAACCTGCCCTCGCAGCTCTGCCCACTGAGGCTCTCTGGGTCACAGCTGGTTGGAGACTGAATCACCAGATGACCAACTCTGCTGGTGATTTCTGCCCTAAAGATAGCTGCCTTGTATATGTACCAACTCCCCATGAGGAATGTGATAATTATATACTGTGAACATGTACTAATAAAAAAACAAAAACAAAAAAAACAAAGCGAGGGCATCTTCTTTCATTAACTGAATGTAGCCCCAGTGTTGGCAGACAAAAAAAGCTCTCGATTTCTAGTCAGGACCCAGAACACCGTGAAAGGATATTCTTTGGTCTCCAAGGACACACCTGAACCTAAAGTTCCCACATTTTTCCAGGAAGAAGAGATAATCTGATGCTCTAAGCCTCAGGCTGGAACTGGAGGTGCCAGGGTGGGGCACACTGAGGCTGCAAGCCCAGGGTAAAAGGCTCTTGGCTGCAGGATGATGATGTAATTATCATTCCTCCACACTACCTCAACTTTGGATGACGAAAGGTTCTGAGAGATTTCTTGGTGTCCCTGACCATTTAGCCTCAGGACAAAGTACTTACTGAGCACCTATTATCCAGCCAAGGTGAACAGGGCCCCTAAGACCTGCCTGACACTGCTGGGTGTGCAATGGTACCACACCTAGTCCCTGCTCTTGGAAGCCAGCAGAATTCCATGAGCCATATGACCTCAAGGCAACCCTGCCAAAGCCACTGGGAGAGGCAGCTAGGATCAGATTCTCCAGAAAATGCTTACACAGGTAATGTGTAAGGTGGGCATGAAAGAGCCAGACACAGGCTCCTGCTCTGGAACACGAAGGTGAAGGAGGCTATAGTGAATGCTGAATCCTTTAAAGAACATGCTCATGATGCCAGGGGAGTAGCTTAGTGGTATGGTGCTTGCTTAGCATGGGGGAGTCCCTGGATTTGATCCCCAACATGGGGGAAAAAAGTATATGTGCATGTCCTAACCCCAAACCTGTGAATGGGATCTTAATTGGATGAAGTCTTTGCAGACGTTTTTACATTAAGGAACTCAGATGAGATTTCCCCTTGGGTTATTCCACGCCTACCACTATGGTGCACTTTCATTCCTATGAAATACTCCCAACACCAATTATATCAAATGTACGGGGCTTTCCTGTATACTAAGTAATCTTCAACTCTATGGACACTAACTGGGTATCCTACAACTTAATCCCTTCTGATACTAACTATATCTTGAAACAGTGTCAGATCCCACAGATAAAGCTCAGTCTGCAGGACTGCCTGTCCCCACCTCAATCCAATGTTCGGGCTTCTGACCAACCAGCTATAAAGCTATGCGTGCTTGCATGTATATGTGTGTGCACGTGAGCGTGTGTGTGTGTTTATCAGTCTTTTGTGAGATTTAGTAACTCACTAGAAGAGCTCACAGATCTCAGAACAGTGTTTTGGTTTTTTTTTTGAGACAGGGTCTCGCTTTGTAGTTCAGGCTGGCCCTGAACTCACTGTATAGCCCAGACAAGCGAACTCAGCAATCCTCCTGCCTCTGCCTCCCAGGTGCTAGGATTACAGGTGTGAGCCACCACACCTGGCACTGTGGTATGTGGTATTAATTGCTGGTGGGCGTGAGTCACCCCGCCCAGCATTGTATGTGGCTACAGGGATCGAACTCAGACCTTGTGCTCGCAAGGCAGGCAACGGAACCACTGAGCTAAATCTCCGGCCCAATGACACAGAGAGACAAAGACACAGACACAGAGGAAAAGGCATATGAAGACAGGCAGAGATTAGAATGATGTTGCCATGATGCCAAGGAATGTCTGACGTCAACAGAGGCTGGAAGAGGCTCCCCCCTTAATACACAAAAGCACTCTAAAAATTATACACAGGGTACAACAAGTGGCAAAAGAAATATGTAGATTTAGCTAAGCTTTTGAGAGGTGATGAATTCTCCTTGGCGGCAGACTGGGAGTTTGGGGATTTACAGTTTTGGTATGAGAAGCTTAGAGAAACAGCCTATCTCTGAAAAACAAAACAAAACAAAATCATAATTTTTAAAGATCCCATGTTAACCTCCTGATTGCAGTTCCCAAACCCCCTTCAGTATCTTCCCAGTAATCACTGAGTCCCTTGCATCTCTTAAAGGTTCTACGTCATTCCAACAGCACCAAGCTAAAGACCAAGGCTTTAATAATAGTTTTTGGGGAGCTGGAGATTCAGCTCAGTGGTTCTGGTGCCTGCCTAGCAAGTGCAAGGTCCTGAGCTCAATCCCCGGTAACCACATACAATAATACCAGGTGTGGTGACTCACACCCACCAGCAATCAGTACCACATACCACAGATGCTGGGCTTGGTGGCTCACGCCTGCCATCCCAGCACTCGGAAGGCAGATACACTGGTGCCCAGTGGGTGAGGGGTAAGAGAGAAAGGATAATGGAAAGGAGGAGCTCCCTGTATCTGATGATCATTACACCAAATCCAGGCCAGGGCCCAGCCACAGGCAAATATTTACTGGGCAATTTTGGGAGGACAGGAGGAACCACCTGCTTTCACCACTTTTGTCAAGCACTACTGCCCCTGCAGGAAGCAGAAGCGGGTGAGAAGTGCGTGTTCACACATATTCAGAGCAGTTCCACTCACAATAGCCAGATGGTGGAAGCAACCCAAGCACCCATCTGTGGGGGAACGGGGAGCCAAAATGTCATGGGTATGTGTAAAGATGCGTGCTATTCAGCTTTTAAAACTGGAATTGTAACACAGGTTACAATATGGGTAAACTTTGAAGACATTATAAGCCAGTCACAAAAAAAAAAAAAAAAAAAAAAAAAAAAAACAGACATCCTTTGGCATCTCAGGGGAGTTTCTTATAGGACCTCAAGGTAACTAAATTCTGGGGATGCTCAAGTCCCCTATATAAAATAGTGTACTATTTGCATAACCTATGCACATCCTTTGATACAATTTTTGAGGTACAGTGATTGAGTGTATATTCTATCACTCAGATACATTCCCCAGCATAATTTACCACAATTTGAAAATTACTAATGATCAGCTAAGCTTTGAAATTAAAAAAAGTATAGTGTTATGGATTGAACTGTGTTTCCTCCAAAATTCCTATGGAGTCCTAATCCCTAGTACTTATCTGGAGATAGGGTTTTTATAAATCAAATTAAAATGAAGTCATTGCAGGGGCTCTAGCCTCAATTTGCAGATAATGCTGGTGTGAGGAGAAATGCCATGTGAATGTGAAGACAGCCATCCACCTACAAGCCACGGAAGATTCTCCTCACAGTCCTCTGAAGAAACCAATCTGCCAACTGCTCAATCGCAGACACTCAGCCTCCGACACTATGAGACAGTCAGTTCCTACTGTTCAAGCTGCAGAGTTTAGGGTTGCTTGTCCCACAGCGCTAGCAGACGAATACGCATTGGTGCTGTGGGGATGAGACACCACCGCTGAGAAGCCGCTGTGCAGTCATCCACCTGCTCACAGAAACAGGTCTCCAGCCGGCTAGCCACGGCCTTCCAGCAGCTGCCCACGCAAAGTGTGAACAACGCTGCCCTGCACACCACAGCTGGTGCACACAGTGGATCTCCCAGGGAAACTGCCCAGAGCCTCACAGAGGTTGGTACACCCTGGGGTGGAGCTTCAACTACAGAAATCTTGAGGATGAACTAGGGTGGGGGGACTGAGGCAGGGGTGGTGGCGTTCTATATTCTGCACCAGAATTTCAGGTGTACCAGATGTGTGCAGATGTCAAGAGGACAAGGAATACAGAGGCGGTGGGGTCTCCAAGTCTAGGCCCAAATGAGCCAGAACCCTCCCATGCTTGACTTAAACACATGTATTTGTTAAAGGGAATATAATGTCCTCTGTTCTCATTGTCCACCACCCAACATTTGGGGCCTTTTCGACCATCCCCCTAGATTACTAGAGTGACTCCACACGTGCACATTTGGCTTGTTTCATCTCTCAGTGTTCCCACCAATAAAATGGGGATAATGACACTGCCCTCCCACACACCCTGGGGGTGACAAGAGGCCACCACTCCCCTGCCAGAAGGAGGAGCGTCTAGAAGCAGAAGCATCACTTAGCGTAATTACTAGAAGCCCTGGCTACTCATGTGGCCCAACCTGTGATAGAGATCACCACCATTTGGCTCCTTTCCCAAACACCCCACTTGATCTTCTCTTGCTCGACCTCAGGAGCCACGTGGCACTGCTCTTTCACTTTTGCATGCAGTACATATGCACTTCAGGAAATACAGCAGGAGCCTCACGTCAGCACAGCCCATGACACCTATATGAGTGCTTTGCATCGCTGTAAATACGGCCAAGTACTTTATAAAGAAAAGGTTTGTCTGGCTCAGTTTCTCTCTTTCTTTTTTTTGTACTGGGGATTGAACTTGTGATCATGTGCTTGTAAGACAGGAGCCAGAACCACTGAGCTAAATCCCCAGCTGGCTCACAGTTTTGAAGGCTGAAAGTCCAAAGAGTTCTTGTGCAGTGCACTCTGGCTACATGACATCATGGTGCACGGCATCAGTGCAGGAGCCCAAGAAAGAAAAGAGGGCCAAGCTTATTTGTTTATAATTATCCTTCTCAAGATCTAACTTAGGGCCCCACGGGACTACCTGCATCTCCAGCTCCACCAGTGACCTAACCAACCCCCACTAGGCCCCACCTGACCACTGCTCAGTATCACCCACACCGGGTGTGGTATTCTGACCTGAACCTTGGGGAACATGTTGAAACCATATTCAAAGATAGCAGCATCTGTCAGGTCTCAGGCCACCCAGGATCAGAGGGTGACGCGGGTACAGTGATCAAATCTGTCTGGCTTGTAAAAAAGGCCATCTGGGGCGCCAATGCTCACTGTTTCAACCTCAGTGACCCAGAGATGGCCCACTGCAAAGGCCACTGCCTTCCATTTTCCAGCTTTCAGATGTTTCCAGATTTTTCTCTCACATCAATAATCAGGATAGAGAATGGTTTCCTCATTTCCCCAAGGCCTTGGGTTCTACAGGCCAAAGGCTTCTACTTGAGCAAAAGGTCTCTGCCAACAGCTGAGGAACAAGCTTGAAAACCTGCCAGTGGGGATCTTCTTGCTCAGATGACAGGAGACTCAGCTCTGGAGCTGAAACTTGAAACTGCCACGTGGGAACTGCCACACACAGTGATAATCCCGGTTGTCATCGAGGGTATGACAACCTGGTCTGGGCCCCATTCATTTCCTGGTCAGCCAGGACAGGGAACAGAGCCCAGCTCACAGCTTGCTGCCCTCGAGGAAAAGGGACTCGCAGGCCTGGGCAGAGCACCACAGGCAGGGCTGTCAGATGCTCACTCGAGATTCAAGCTCAGCCACCTGCTGGTCCAGCCAGGTGAGCACGTCCTGACGAGGATGATCCCAAAAGAGCCTTGTGGAAAACATGAGTCCTGCAGAGATTCACCCAGAAGAAGGGGAAGCCCGGACTGTGGGAGCCCCTGTGCCCTTAGGTGGGGACATACCGGGAAGAGGCTACTCCCTCAGAAACCATGTGATGTGCGGGGGAGTTGAGGCATTCAAAAGGCTCTTGGAGGATCCACACTGCCTCTGTACCTGGTACTCCCCCCAAAATTCCCAGGTGTGGCTCAACTGGGTAATCCTTCTCTCTAGAGCCCAACACTCTTGTGTCCATAGCTGTCCTGTGCCAGGGCCTCTGGAAGACTGGTTCCTCACTTAACCCAAAGACACAGAACTTGTTATGGCTTGTGTCAGGATAGCCCCCCAACACCACATGCAGTTTTTTTTTTTGCGGCACAGGGATTGAACTCTGGCCCTTGTGTATCCCAAGTTGGTGCGGTACCACTTGGGCTAAATCCTCAGCCCATGCAGTCTTTTTCAGAGGTGGGTGAATATAAAGCATGTGATGCTGGGATTAACAGCTTGTGATTACTAAACCACGACACATGAGTGACTGGTTTGGCACTGCCCTAATCTCAAAGTCTGAACATGATAAAAGGGGACAGAAAGTTGCTGTTAAATTCTCTTGTTGCTTTGCTGCCTTTGGGTCCCTCTGCCATCTTCCCCTGGGGCCAGCTGATTATAGACTCAAACCTCTACAAACCATAAGCCAAATAAACCCCTTTTCCTCTAACTTTGGGTGCTGGGTATTTTGTCTCAGCAACAAGAGAAAAGTAACCAAGCCAGGATGTTAGCTCAGGCTTCCCATATAAGCCTGGAGAAAGAGGGCTGATTTCTGCTTCTTGCTTACTAGAAGGACCCAGCGCATTACAGAAGGCCCCCACTCCAGCCTCTGGACCCCCAGACTGGGCAGTGCCAGCCCTGGCAGAGGAGTGCAGTGGAAACATCCAATTCCACACTCAGGCCAGTGTCTAGCATTCAACACACACCTAAAAGGGATCAGGCCCCTCTCAGTCCTTAGGAAAGGGACTTAGGCTTGTTTATGCCAGAGCTCTTAGCTCAGCCCACATGCATTCTCTCCATGTTAACTACTTTGGACCGTGTATGTGTGTGTGTGTGTGTGTTTTAACTGAATCCTGCTCTGCTTGTGGCTGGAGGATAGAGACATTCAGAAAGTTGGGCTGCTGTGTCTGGACAGCACAGACTACCCTTGTGCTCTCACCTGTTAAGCCCTTCTCAAAAGGCCACGAGTCAGCAGTGAAGTGCCAGTGGACACAAACATCTTCTGGCTCCTGAAGCTGTTCTGCCACAGACACACGCATGCATTGCTGTTCAGGGTGGAGGCAAAGATGCACTTCGAGAGGAGATAGCTATCGAGATGCTGATAGTCACGTGGAATGGGACTCACAGAACCTGTCCTAAGAAAGTAGCTCTTCAGGGGACAGAAAGTACCTGGAGGGAACCTGCGCTGGCTGGGGTGCAGCACGGTGGCGTCTGGAGGACCTCAGAGCTGGGGTGACCAGCCAGGGCTCTAGCCACTACCTCTTCAGCCCTAGGAAAGTCAAATCTCAGATTTGCAAGAAGGCATTAGAAGGTACTGCTTGCCACAGGCAATGTTTATGCACTTCTATAATTCTGTTGAAATCTAATCTCTGACACCACAGTATGTGGGTGGAGCCCTCATGACCCAACCACCTCATAAATAGAATGAACACGCTTTGGAGACCCGGGAAAGCTCCCTCATCCCTCCTACCGTGTAAGGACACAACAATAAGGTAGGTGTACAGACATCTGGAAAGGGCCTCACCAGACGCCAATCTGCCAGTGCCCTGACCACAACTTCCAGCCTTGAGAACTGTGAGAAATAATTATTGGTGGTTTAAATGACCAAGTTAAGGTATTTTTCTTATGTCAGCTGGAATGGATTAAGATATCCCTTGCTGACAAACCTGGCAAGCACATCTGGGTGGCCTCCTGGGGTCTCTGAAACCTTTCAGTTTTCGTGGCTTGCTGCTCCCAGGACTCTTCTCTGCTGACTTAACCTAACCCTTTCTCTGCATCTTCAACCAGGGAGACTTTCTCCAGGGTGATTCCTCCCACTCAGCTACCATGTCCAGCCCCTTAATCTCCACAGCACAGGCCCACATCTGGTCCCTCCTCAGGCCACTGACCCACCTAAGACCTACAGGCCACAGGAGATCGTACCATCCTCCACCCTGCTTATTTACGGCAGGTGTCCAGACCTTAGTAAATAAACAGCCACACACACAGGACCACCAATTCACGCCAACACTCAGCCCAGGTAGAAATCAGAGCAGTCAAGCTCAGAGAAGATGTGAATCAAAATCAATGGTGGGAGGCTGGAGATTTAGCTCAGTGGTTCTGGCGCCTGCAGCTCAGTGGTTCTGGCGCCTGCCTCACAAGCGCAAGGTCCTGAGTTCGATCCCCGGTAACCACATACGATGCTGGGCGTGGTGACTCACGCCCAACAGCCATCAATACCACATACCACAGTGCCGGGCGTGGTGGCTCACGCCTGTCATCCCAGCACTCGGGAGGCAGAGGCAGGAGGATTGCTGAGTTTGAGGTTTGCCTGGGCTA